>CM039511.1:27845131-27874955 GCA_022432975.1 Begonia masoniana
AGTGGCTTGCGCAGTCGAGCAGTCTACAGAAACCGATTTTAAAACCTGGGGCCTCTGATATCATAACTGTAACGACCCTTATCCGTACCCTTAATTTTCTGTAAAATTTTTCATCTTTTTTTTATAACATTGAGTAATTTCAACTTCGAAGGCTTAAATCGAAATCTAATTTATTGAAATTGTCTTAAAAATCACTTAAAGAAAACATATTAAATAATAGAAATCATTCGGCCAAATAGTCATGGGCATAAAGGGCATTTCGCCCAAAATTTTGTAGCCGATCGATCGGCCATTTCAGTTGATCGATCGGCCATTTCAGTTGATCGATCAGCTGGGACATTTTCATGCGGGGCGATCGATCGCCCCTAGCGATCGCACATGAGCCGATCGATCGCCCTCATCAAGCAATCGATCGGCACACGCTCTGGAATTAATTCCAGAGCGTAGCTAAAGAGGGCCGATCGATCGCCCCTTCTGGCGATCGATCGACACACTCTCTGGATTTCGAAGTCCAGAGAGTCGCCTTCCTTTTCTTTCCCCTTGTTCTTCCTGCACAACACACCCTGCACAACACACTTTCCATTCCTTTCCTCTCAGCAACTATGCTTTAACTTATCAACACTCTACTACCCTCATACATTTCTCATTCGACCAATCACCCAAGAACCAACTCAAACATATTTAAAACGTATTAAAATTTCATGAAAACGAACTGCATGGTTTGGATTAAAAACTAAACAATTCCTCCTGTTTAAAAGAAAACACCAAGCAGTTTCAATAAAACTTTAAAATCAACATTATCACCTAGACTTTACAATTTGTCCACAAACTATTTTCAATTGTAATTTTCTAAGCTAATTCACCAAAATGCATATCTATACAATTTCTACCCGTATCTAGCCCAAAATACCTTTACGTCGTTCCCCCACGGGTCAAAATTCGCGTCGACTGCCCAGCACACTTCCACGGGCATCCTCCTTCAATCTGTGCGTTCATCTGGTAGAGGGACGTCGTCTTCACCTTGCTCAAAGTCACCTACACCATACAGACGCCTATGAGATAAAATCTCAGTAAAATTCTACGTAAATGTCTATGCATGAACATGTAGATGCTATGCTATGAAATAGTCCGTCCATGTCAATTCATATATCAGTACGTGTCAGTCTATGGTTATTGGAAATGCTCGACAGATGGATAGGGCACGTCAAGCAGTTAGACAGCCCACACCATCTGAAGTGAGAAAAACCCGCTCACCACAGAACGCCAAGTCTGAACCTCATTCCCGATAACCCCATGCCATGGTTGTTTACATGATACTTTACTTGCCCTTACATGCATTTTATTTTCGTGAAAGCAATGCGTAAATTCATTTTCATGACGTTTTGAAAACCATGATGCGTGAACAGTTCAATACGCAATATAAACATACATAACGAAAATACCATCAAGACGTCATAAATACCATCAAAACATCACTATATTCAACCCATAAACAACCCAACTTAAACTACCCAACCAAAGCGATTAAACAAACAAAGCTCCAACAAATTCCTCAACACAATTTCCGACATATGGTGTAGGCCAATCGGCCACAGTAGGTCACGAGAAATTACCTCGGGTCCTTAGCACACCGACCACCTCATCCCGAGCTTTGTCACCTAAGTCAATTCATAATGTCCTTTGTTAAAATTGAACCTAAACATCGAAATTTCTTAATCTAACGAAACTCCTAACTAAATAAATTTCCTAAAATCCTAATTAACTTCTCTCAAGCATTTCATCGAATAATTCACGCTCATAATTTAACAAACCTCCATTAATAGAGGTTTCCAAGCTCCAAATTTCTGATTTTTCAACCTAAACACCAATACACCCAATTTTTCATCCAATAACGTTCAATAATCGTCAATACACCGTAACTAACCTCTTCTAACAAAAACCCGACTATTTTCAATGAAACCTAACAAAACCCTAATCGTTAAACAACCTAAAAATCGAGAATAAATGCTCCAAAATTATAGATCTTACCTAGGACATCGATTGGAGAAGGAAACGTGAAAGAGAATCGGTGATCAGAGGAGAAACGATGAAGAAACGTGAAGAATCGCCGTGGAGGAGGGAATCGCCGTTGGAGAGAAAAGAGAGGGAGAAGTGTTCTGCGTAAGGGTGAAGGGAGGAGGAGGAAAAAGGTTAAGTTTTAATAAATTTAACTTGTAAAATTACCTATTTGCCCTTTTAGCTTAATATTCGTCCATTTCGTTAATTAGAATATCGATTCGGCTTCACCAAATTTTCTTATTTCTCCTAAAATTCATATAAATCCTTAGGATTCCATTAAAACTCTCAATTCGTGAAACAGGCATATTTCATTTATTTACAAAATTGTCACTGCACACACAATTCGAAATCCCGTAAAGCCGGGTGTTACACTTTGGATGAAAAGACGTTCAATAATATTAGAATAAGGTTAGGCCTCATTCGGATGGAGAAAAACTGAGGTTCTCTTTCCATTGGCATCAGAAGATATACGTCATCCACTTACCATCGGAAGATGTGTATCGTCCACTATGCATCGGAAGATATGCGTTGTGATGACCCAGATGTGTAAGTATGGTACGATGGCTGCACGAACCGAAACCCGGATGGCGGTACGTCTGCGCGGGCGAACCGGAAGGTGACGGGTTGTAAAAAGGGCGTCGTCACAATTCCACATCGCTTGGGGAAGTATGTGGAAATGAAACATATGTAAAGAGACCCTCCCAACATAGAAAGACGCGTTTTAGAGCACAATTGGCAACAGATCCCATAAGAACTCCGAAGTTAAAAGTGCTTCGGCGAGAGCAATTCCAGGTTGGGTGACCTTTCGGGAAGTTCTCGCTAAACAAAGCCGTGAGGGGGGGATATTGGGCTACGGCCCAATTCCCAGAGCGGACAATATCTTGCTGGGATAAGGGGTTGTTACATGCGTCATCCACTTACCATCGGAAGATGTGTATCGCCTACTATACATCGGAAGATATATGCATCTATCTGGTGACACGTGTCACCATCGGGCGATATCCTATTTTCAAATCTATATTCTTATAGTCGGGCAAAACCCTAAAGCATTTAAACTTGTTTGTTTAAGACGCTTCATCTTTTCGCGCTCTTTCAAAAGCTCCTGCCCTATCTGTCAGTTCCCTTCTACAAAATCTTCCTCTCTTTCGAGTTTCATGTTTTGAAAGTTGTTCACCAACTAAATGGCATCTTCATCTCGTGCTGTTCAGGAACCGGCCAAGAAGAAAGCCAAGATTTCAGTTCGTCAGCCACGAGAGCTTCCTCGTGCAACTCAGTGGCCGTCTTTCTACTTCCTCAGTCATGTTGCCGAAGAAAGATATCATGATGACTTTAAGCATAAATCCTTGATTCCAAGTCGTGGTATAGTCTTTGAGGATTTAGCTGGCTTGGATATAGTTGAACCCCTGAAGGGTCTCGGGTTATTGGGGTTATTTGATGTAGAATCCTTCTATTACCCTGTGGCGATTAAAATGTTTTATGTCAATCTTGGTTTCTCTTCTGACTTCACTACTATCACGAGCTATGTGTATGGAAAACACATAGTTATATCATCCCAATCCATCAATGAACTTCTGGGGAGTCCCAATTTAGATGCCCATGTCAATTTCTATGAGTCAGGGCATGAGCCCCCACTCCTTAACTCTCCTGAGGGCCATCAATTTTTGAAGACAATTGCTCTAGACCCAAATCACATCCCTAATCAATTAAAGAGCAAGAACCTCACCATCCGGGCTTGGCACTTTCATCAAATGATCGGGTACAACATCATTCCTAATGGTGGTCATTATGATCAAGTGAGTGGAATGGAATTGTTTGTTCTTTTTGCACTCTACCGACAGACCCCCTTCAACATGGGTTTTATCGTTTTGAGAAGGATGATTCAGATTGTCACAACCAAGGCTACATCGCTTCCATACAATCTGCTTCTCATGAAAATTTTCGAGAAGTTTGAAGTGGAATTTCCAAAGGAAGATGATCCCTTCTGTCTTCAACCTTCAAGCTACTACTCACTCTCCACTCTGAAGAAAATGGGGATAATAAGAACAAGAAAAGGGGAATTTGTTTTGGATGAGGCCCGCAAGAAGGTTTCTAAGGCACCTTCTGCCCAGTTGGGGAAGAGGAAGCTTCTCCTGCAGGAGGAGTCAACTCATGAAGGAGTGGATGAATCGGAAATCCCTACCTTCGTTAATTCACCTTCATCCTCTCAGGTGTCACGCTCTCTTGTTCCTTCTGTTCCAAGACACCCTACCCCAGCCCTTCCAACTTATACCCTTGCGGCACCTTCAGCTCACTCATTTGTGCCTCTTCCACTTCCAGAGAGTCCAACTTCTCCTTCACCTACTCCTATTTTGCCTTCTCTGGCCGCTCCAATACTTCTTTCACCTGTTCATCAACCTGCTCCTCCAATCCAAACATCCTCACCTAACCCACCAATTGTTCCTCAAACTTCAAAAACCTATTAGAGGAGACCTTCCATTAGTGAGGATAAAATATCTGGGTTGATGGCCTGCATGGAAAGTTTAGGAACTACTCTCAGTTCAGTTAAGGATCAGATGCAGGCGTCATTTGTGGACTTGAGCAAGGACCTTGACTCTGTTCAAGATCGGTTGGCTTCCAGGGTGGATAGACTTGAAGGCTCTCTCACAAGGGTCCTTCGGTCTATACAGTCAGACATCCAAACTCTTCAACCAGAACAGTTTAGCCCTCTTTTTTTTCTCAGAGGCTTGTTCTGCTGACTTACTCCCTCCGATCTTCCGTCTAGAGGTTGACAAGGAAGTGAACTTCATGTCCATGAATATTCAGGATGCTGAGCTTAAATTCATTGATCCTTTTGGTTCCTCTGTCACCAAGTCCCCCTCTGAGCTACCAAGTTCACTGGCTGCACTTCCGGCTTGTAACGCCCCGAACCCGCCCCGGGCCCGGTGCGTCACTTTGCAAACCAATCCCGTGTTTGAACCACGTTTAAAATGTTTTTTCGTAAATTTTTTGACTCGGTTTTTGGGTTTTTCGAACCCTCGATTTTTATTGGAAAACGTGCCAAAATACGTTTAAAATATGTTGGAAAAAGTCGGGTTAAAACAAAGTGGAAATCGTATTAAAATTTTTTTTAAAAAAAAAAACTGCTGCTGGGTGCGCGCTGGGCGCCGCGCGCGCCCAGACAGTGCGCTGCGCGCACGCGGTGCGCGCTGGGAGCCGCGCGCGCCCAGACAGTGCGCTGCGCGCACGCGGTGCGCGCTGCGCGCCAGCGTGCTGCGCGCGCGCTGTGCGCTGCGCGCGCTGGGCACACCCCGTGTGTGCCCAATCGCTTTTGGTCGCGATTTTGGCCCGATTGATCGGGCCCTCTCGGGCTATTTTCACCAAAAATGATCCCGGCCGCGATCGGTCGTGACCCATGCCCGATCGATCGGGCCGGCTCGGGTTTTTCCAACCAAAAACGCCCCAAAACACCTCGTTTTGACTTCCCTTGACCTTCCCGACTTTTCTATATTTTTCTATGAGCCCGACACCTCCAAAAATCCCGAAATTTTTACCATACACTCCCGACACATAAATCTCCCAATCCCGTAAATTTTGTACAAAACCAACTTCAAACGATTAAATAAAAAAAATAGCGAACATAACCCGACGTTCAATAGTTTAAAACCGAAACAGGCAGCATAACGCCTAAATTTCTTTAAACCGAAACCTGAAACCAAACACACAAAATCTATGTTTTCAACTTCCCAAATACTACCACCATTAAACACAATTTCCCCAACTCAAAACATTAAATTTCACTACCAAAACATTTTTGTAAATATTTATACTAAACACCCAATACTTTTCGAAGTCGTTTTAATCAAAAAGCCTTACAAAACTCTTACCACACCAATTACTACATTCCCACAAAACACCCGAAGACGATAGTAATCGAGACGCCCCAACAATAGCCTGCACCGGCGGACTCCGTACTCCGCCGACTGCGGCCTAATCCTGAGCTGTCTCATCGACCTCACCTATATAACACTCGTCACCTACACCACAGAACACAAAAAGGTAAGCCTAACGCTTAGCAAGTAGGGAAATAATGCACAACAACACACTAAATGCTCGACTCAACCTTAACATGCAGTTTCTACACACTCTATTGCTTTCTTTTCATTTCGGTTGCAATTATCTTTCACTTTCAGGTGAATCAAGTAGGCACACGTCCCCACACAGTCCAGGACGGCCACGCCTTGATCCACGGAGCTAGACCGGAGGCACACATCCCAACACAGTCCAGGACGGCCAACACGAATCTCCCCCAATCGATCGTAGAATCTTCATTGTGCACTTCAAGCACGAACAGGTCGAGGAATTCGTACTCACGACACATTACGTACATTAACAGGGCATCTCGAATAGAATCCCTCGCGGGGTGCTCAACGAGCCACTTGCCTGACGAAGCTATTCTACTCGAGACCAAGTTGCATATCACTTCTTATCTTTCTTCCACATCATCCTCACCACTCAAACATGCAAAAACTCGTGATTTCGTAGTTTAGAAAACAATGATGCATGACACCCGATGCATAACAAAAGTAAAGCATAACAAACAAACAACCAATCCCTACCGTTCTATGGTGTAGGCCAGAAGGCAACAAACACTCATCCACTACTTACCTGGCTGCTTCAAAAGCGGGTTGTTACTTCGTCCAACCAAAGTACACGCTCGATAACCTAAAATCACAAAAACTCAACTTAGTATTTACTTCCAAATACCTAAAATCACAAAAACTCAACTTAGTATTTACTTCCAAATTCTAAGGAACTTCTTAACCTAAACTAACTAAAACTACAACAAAATTCCTTCCCAAAACACTAAACTCGGTTTTTACCCCAAAATTGACCGTCTAACTTCAAACGGTCGTAACTCTCTCGTTTTTCAATGGATTTCGACGTGCCACCCCAATTCGGAAACCTCTACACGTCTACTATCCATTGAAACACCCAAATTAACCAAACAAACACATTAACCAACTCAAAAATCCAGCAAACAGAATCGGGTATATAGGTGTTCTTCAACCATTTTTGTGGAACACTTCACCAATCTTCAATCTAACCCTCAAATCTACCTAAACTAAATCATCCAACAACCAAAACATTAAAATAGGGAAGAAATCTAACATTAAACTCAAATTTTCGGAGGGCACACTTAGGGTTTTCCAAACCCTAATCAAATTCACCCAAAACCCACTAAAAACCCTTAAAAACTAACCCTAACCAACATTAAACTAAAACCCACTAAATTTTACCTTGAAAACACCTTGAAATCCCTTGATGAAAAGAAGAAATGAGGCTTCAATGGCTGCCAAGAAAAATCGTGGAGGCAAGGGGAAAAAGATGAATGAACTTAACCTTTTTACCTTTTTAACTAATAACTTTTCTACTTTTTAGTTTCCACCACCAATTTCTTCAAAATTGCAACTTAACCCACTCTTTCTTTTCTCTTTTTTTCCATCGTGGTTGCTTCCTCCTTCCTTTCCTTTCATCCAATTTTTCCTTCATTCCTATTGGTTACAATTTATTTGACTTTTCAACCACAAATACATTTGCCTTTTAAATTTCCAACAACCAATTTCTATTGGTTTATTTGTTGTTTTGACTTTTCAACCCACCCTTTTTGGTTTAAACTTGTTCAATTCTTTTCTCAACTTTCCTTCCAACGTGAGGACCATCATTAACCATTTCTTTCCAAGTTTTTTTTTTTATTTCACATAATTATTTGCAATTTGATTGGCTTACTTATTTTGACTTTTCAACACTTTTGTTTTAACACTTCAACCTCTTTCACTCTTCCATGCATATCCTTAGCCTTCAATGACTAAATCTCTCATACTTGACTTAGTTAGGACTACGCACAAAATAGAAATTTTCCGGGTGTTACACGGCTGATCCACCGGTAGAGCCTCCACCATGTCTAGACTTGGTGGTGTATCGAAGTCCTTTTCAGCCTTCTGCTCCTTCTGCTTCTACTCCCAATTTCGAACCACTGCTAGTTCCTGATGCCAATATGAACTATGCAGTGCCACCATCAATTAGGAAGGAGTTGAGAAGCGCTTTTTGGACTTAGATTAAATATGAGATATTTTTTTTTTGGCCAATTTTTACAGATTCACGAGTTGTACCAGTTTTTATTTAGTACTCTGATCTTACAATTGTTTCAATATACAAATGCTGTGTCGTTGAATTTTTTTTATTGTACTTTTCCTTTTTTTGATAATATCAAAGGGGGAGAAAGTAGGACATCACTGATTTATACTTATAGTTTGTCATCATCAAAAAGGGGGAGATTGTTGACTTAAATAATGTTTAAGTCTAACAATGTTTTTGATGATGTGTTTTAAGAAGTATAATTTGATTAAGTTAAATATATGAGATTAATAAGGTGATTAATAAATTAAATTTTGACCTCATTATATTTTTATCTAGCTTTTAAATGGAAATGCCCTTTGAAAAGGGTATCTTAGTTGCCTAACAAACCTGGTTAAGTGTTTAGGGTTTGATAACAAAACAAGGCTGAAACTGATAAAGTACTGCATATCCACTGAAGTAGAAGAGAAGACTTCTACCGCTAGCAAAACGACAAAGTTTACGTCCACCGCTGGTACTTCAAAGGCAACATCCACCGCTAGTATTTCAAAGGCAACATCTACCGCTGAACAGCATCTTCTGCCAGACTTGATATCCACCGCTGGTACTTCAAAGGCTACATCTACCGATGGCAGTTCAAGCATTGTAAAGCTACATCTACCGATGGCAGGTCACTTACTTTTTCCGCCAACACTGATATTTAAAATACCGCGAAGCAATAGTGACACTCGTCCAGAGCTTTAACTCCAAACCATTAATGGCGACGAACGAAAGCGGCTTCAGAACGCAACGTCTTGCTGTCTATGTATGGATATTTCTCCAACGGCTATTTCTATATTCAGATGAGAAGCCTATGATATCTAAAGCTGATTACAGACAAAGTATAAATAAAAAGAAAAAAGCTCGGGAGAACAACTTTTTTTCGGAAATTATCTTCGAATCCTTACGAGCAAATACTTTGCACTACTCTGTATTTTCTTCTACATTTTCTCTACTCTTATACTGGAGATTCCTTTTTGAGAAAGTGTAGCTCTTGTGCTCATTTATTCAAATCTGAAAAACCTTAAAGGCAGTGGATTGACGCCCGTGAAGTTCAATCCAGAATTGTAAGGCTGTAGATCGACGCCCGTGAAGTTCGATTTGAATTCTCGTTGAGAAGAAGTTAAGGATCTTCAAGGGGAAACCTTGAAGCGTGGACGTAGGCAGGTTTTGGCCGAACCACGTAAAAATTCTCGGTGTTGTTTTTCTCTCCCGCTCTCTCTCTCTCTCTCTATTTATTTGAATCAGTAAGCATCTAATTGAGAATTTGTTTAGAGAAATTATCGATTTGAACCCTGTACTATACACGTTTTTTCAGTTCGGCCCATGTACTAAAAAAATCGGCAAACCGAACCCTGTACTTTGATTCTGTTATTAGTTTTGACCTTCTATCAACAATTTCATTCAACCCTCATTGAAAAAACTACCAACGATCGTAGATTCAGTTGAAAGTTTTACCACATGTTCATTACTTAATGAGAAGATAATCTGAGAATTTTCGTGATTTTTTAATACATATACGATTTATTGTAATTTTATTTTAGTATTGTTTAAAAATATTATAATAAATCATACAAGTTTTAACAAATTACGCAAATTTTTCTATTATCTACTCATAATATGGTGAATATCTAGAAAAACTTTCAAATAAATCCAATATCTTTTGTTATTTTTTTAAATTAATCTCAGTTTCTTCTTTACTTTATAAATTAATTTTTTAAAAAATAACAAAAAATATTTGATTTATTTGAAAATTTTTCCACATATGCAACTTATCTTGGGTAGATAATAGAAAAAGTTTCGTGATTTTCTAAAATTTGTATGATTTATTATAATATTTTTATAAAATACTAAAATAAAATTACAATAAATCGTATATACGTTAACCAATTATGAAAATTTTTAGATTATCTTCTCATTAAGTAGTGAACATGTAGTAAAAATTTCAACTGAATCCAAGATCGTTTGTTAGTTTTTTCAATGAGGGTTTAATGAAATTGTTGATAGAAGGTCAAAACCGATAACAAAATCAAAGTACAGGGTTCAGTTTGCCGGTTTTTTTAGTACAGGGGCCGAATTGAAAAAACGTGTATAGTACAGGGTTCAAATCGATAATTACCCATTTGTTTATTACAATTAGTAACAGAGATTAAGAAATTTCTAATTCTGTAACGCCCCGAGTTATCTGAACCCGGTTCGTCACACCATGCCCGTACATGACTAAAAATTTCAACCGTATTATTTTTTTTTTAAAAACTTGCAGCGGAAATCATCTAAGTAAAAATATAGTTAAACAAAACTATTGTACAATGCTTGAATACTCAGTTAGAATTTTGGGGAATAATCGGCAAAAGGAATAAAGGATTAAATCGCAAAACACTTCATAAGTTTCAAAAGTCAAACGCATCGCCCGCTGAACAAAGTCAACAAAAAGGGGCTGAAGCAGAAAATGGAAGACATCATCCGGTGGCAAAACGACAAAATGCACTCTACATCTTCCGATGACGTCAGCCAGATGATTTCCTTCATCCGATCGACTTTGTTCTACATCCACCGGTGACTAAACGACAAAATACTCTCTACACCTTCCGATGACATCAGCACACATCTGCCGATGAGTTTACTGGGACATCATCTGATAGACTTAAACCTACACCTTCCGATGACGTCAGCACGCATCTGCCGATGAGTTTACTGAGACATCATCCGATAGACTTAAACCTACACCTTCCGATAAAACAAGTTACATATGCTGTAACGCCCGGGATTTTTGAGAGAAAAATAAAATGATAAGGTAATTATTTAATAAATAATTGTTTTAAGTAATTTAAAAGAAAAGTGAATAAATTTGGTTAACCTAATTGGTTAATTAATTTAGATTCGGGCACTTCCAGTGAAAGTAAGCCGTGGGTTACAATTTAATAATGAGATTTAATGAAATTCGAAATGGTTGGAAACACGGGAGAGCAAAACGATAAACGAGGATTAATTAATTGTTAGTTTTATTATTAGTTATATTATTATTATTATTATTATTATTATTATTATTATTATTATTATTATTATTATTATTAATACAATAAAAATAATAGAATGGCTCGAAGGCCATTCTGTTTCGAGCTCCAGCCCGAGCTCCCGACGACAGCCGACGACAAGGAGCCATGAGCGCGGCTCTCCTCCGACGAAAACACCGGCGATTTCTCGCCGTTCTCCGGCCAGACAACGGCAGCATGAGGCTCCGGTTCCTCCTCGCGCATAAACTGAACGGTGAGCCTCCTTTTCGTGCCCTATTTTCGTGCTGTTGGTGGCCGGGGTGGTGAGCTCGATTGAGCTCCGATCGCCGGCCAAAATAGGCTGCTTCCGGCGTGGGTTTGCCAACCCTTGGGCCGGCTATTGTTGCTTAGCAGTGATGAGCGTCGTTTGGATGAAAAACAGTGAATGCCGATTTAGGGCAATTCAGGTTTGTGGTTTGGAACTTAAATTTTTGGTTAGATTATTCTAATTGAGTGTATATATGGTCGATTGGTGAAGAGATTGACGGAATTTGATAAAAAATCGGAAAGGGGGAAATTTCTGATTAAGGGCAGTTTCGGGTTTTTGATAAATTGACCTAGTTCCGGTTATTTGTTTCAAAATTCCTTTTGGCAGATTAAAATAGGTTATTAGAGGAGTACGTGGCCAGTGGAATCGTTTGATTCCGATAACCGACGCAAATGTTACGCGCGTTTGAGTTTCGGGTCGGTTTTTACCGAACCCAAATTAGTGGCCCATTTAATTAGGTTTTAATTGGATTATGCTAGAAATAGTAATTAGAGATGTTTTCAAGAAAATAAGAGTTTAGTTATGCCCGAACGAAATGAGTTAGAGTTTTTGAAGAAATTGTCTTAGCTCGGGATTTCGTTTAGCTTTGAAATGGATGATTTAGATTAATACTAATGACGTGCTATGAAATGTCTTAGGTAATCCAAACTCTTCAAGGACGGTGCTCGGCATAACCAGGACGCCAGGTAAGTGAGCGTTAGGCTTTCCGGCCACTAAGGCCCTACGTCGTACAATGTTGATGATGTTGATTGTTATGAAGAAAATGGTTACACGGGTAGTTAAGGAAAGACGGGTAGCTTAAGTAGTGCTTTAGTTATGTAGTAGTGCTCATGTGTAGGTTTTCCTTACGTGTATGTCTCCTCATGCATCATGTTTTCTTAAAGTGCATACGAACTGTTTATGAACATGTTTTTATGAAAAGTTAAATGAAAGAACGATCAGGTGAACGTGTATGTTTCTCACAGGACCAAATGAATGTTTCTCACGGGACCAAATGAATGTTTCTCACGGGACCAAATGAATGTTTCTCACGAGACCAAATGAATGTTTCTTACGGGACCAAATGAATGTTTCTCACGGGACTAAATGAATGTTTTTCACGGAAAAAGAAAGATGTTTTACGAAACGAAACTGTTTTATAAATGTCATGCATATAGGTATGTTGAATGTTTCTCACGGGACCAAATGAATGTTTCTCACGGGACCAAATGAATGTTTCTCACGGGACCAAATGAATGTTTCTCACGGGACCAAATGAATGTTTCTCACGGGACCAAATGAATGTTTCTCACGGGACCAAATGAATGTTTCTCACGGGACCAAATGAATGTTTCTCACGGGACCAAATGAATGTTTCTCACGGGACCAAATGAATGTTTCTCACGGGACCAAATGAATGTTTCTCACGGGACCAAATGAATGTTTCTCACGGGACCAAATGAATGTTTCTCACGGGACCAAATGAATGTTTCTCACGGGACCAAATGAATGTTTCTCACGGGACCAAATGAATGTTTCTCACGGGACCAAATGAATGTTTCTCACGGGACCAAATGAATGTTTCTCACGGGACCAAATGAATGTTTCTCACGGGACCAAATGAATGTTTCTCACGGGACCAAATGAATGTTTCTCACGGGACCAAATGAATGTTTCTCACGGGACCAAATGAATGTTTCTCACGGGACCAAATGAATGTTTCTCACGGGACCAAATGAATGTTTCTCACGGGACCAAATGAATGTTTCTCACGGGACCAAATGAATGTTTCTCACGGGACCAAATGAATGTTTCTCACGGGACCAAATGAATGTTTCTCACGGGACCAAATGAATGTTTCTCACGGGACCAAATGAATGTTTCTCACGGGACCAAATGAATGTTTCTCACGGGACCAAATGAATGTTTCTCACGGGACCAAATGAATGTTTCTCACGGGACCAAATGAATGTTTCTCACGGGACCAAATGAATGTTTCTCACGGGACCAAATGAATGTTTCTCACGGGACCAAATGAATGTTTCTCACGGGACCAAATGAATGTTTCTCACGGGACCAAATGAATGTTTCTCACGGGACCAAATGAATGTTTCTCACGGGACCAAATGAATGTTTCTCACGGGACCAAATGAATGTTTCTCACGGGACCAAATGAATGTTTCTCGAGAGTTCCTCTTGATGACAAAGAAACAGGTGGTCGACGGATGGTGCTCGTGGCGACGGGGTGTGTTTGGCTTGGCTAGATGATCCGATGGTGTGCCCCGAACTGTTTTGGTGGCGATTGGATGTGAGTTAGTTTTGTTGGTTAGAAAGGTGATGGATTTTAGGGTGTATATTTAAGTTTAATATTCAGGAAATTTTATAGTGGATATAGGTTTGAAGTAGTACTATTTTGAATGATTTGTTAATGTATGTCCTTGGTGATGTTTTAGGAAATTTAGTGCTTATGCTCGATGTATGTTTTGAGGATTTGATTGGGTTTTGTTTGATAATTTTACGTTAGTAGGTCTATGTGTCGGTTTTGTTTGTGAAAGTATCAAAGTGTTTAAGTATGTAGATTGAATGTTTCGATAGAAAGATGTATGAATAGTCGAGTTTTGATGTATATGTAGTGGTAGTAGATTGTTTAGAATGTAGAGTCTTAATTTTAGAAATATACTGGAACTGCTTGGGTTATTTTTAACAGGTAAGGATAAGCTCGATTTTTAGAGCGATCCATGCAGTTCGTTTTCTTGAATTTGTCTGAAATTGTAGGTTATATTAGTGTCATGTTTTGATGATCGAGGAATGAGTGATTTTAAGGGATTTCAACAATCCGAGACTTCAATTTAATGGTTTAGAAGTCGAAACGTTATGAGTGATATAAAAAGAAAAATTTACGTGGTTACGAGAGTTTAAAGTTAAGGTTACGTTAGGGTTAGTTTGTTTAAGGGTTTTGGGTTATGTTTAAAGTAAAAATGAAAAAGTTTATGCGAAAAATACGAGGGCTTAGGTAATTATTATGTCACGGCAAGTCCGTGGCGGCCCTGATCGGGTTGGGGTCGTCACATATACCGATCACTAAACGACAAACTTTGTTCTATATCATCCGATAGCTTCCACTGAAGACATCTTCCGATAGACAACAGAACAACAACTTAACCTACAGAAAAGAATTTACTCACTTCACTGAAACCATTCAAAAACATTTCAAACCATTACATTACTAAAATTCAGTGAGTGCCAACATTAAATCCCAACAGACACTATTATCAAAAAAAAAAGGAACTCAAAAACGTATTCAAAACATCATAATCACTTATGTCATGAAACTCAACAAATTTAAATTGAAACACTGTCAACTAAACTTTCAGATTATTGACACCAGTTAACCCGCCTCATCAGTTTACCAGGCCGAAACATGAATGTGCTCCTCCAACCAGCCTATCCCTCAGTGAACTCAGAGAATTCACCTGTAGTATCCTCAACACCTACATCACAAAACTCATCTATTAGCCTAATGCTAAGTAAGTAAAGCATTAATGAAATGCATTGCTGAAACATAAATTCCTAAACATGCAATTTCTACTTTCTCATCTAAGTTGAATACACATACGTTCATAAACTGATCTGATCCCTTGGTTCCCTTGGGAGTGGGATCAATTCTCCCAATGTCATACATCCTCTACTCGATTAAGGGGCGGATGAATTCCCTTAATAGCTGATCTGATCTCATGGTTCCCTTGGGAGTGGGATCAATTCTCCCAATGTCATACATCCTCTACTCGATTAAGGGGCGGATTAGTTCCCTTAATAGTTTGTCTGTCACATTCAGTTCATACCTTACCATTCTTACATGGAAATTCATTTTCGTAGTCTTTCAAAAACATGATGCATGACATACAAAATCATTCACAAAATGCACAACCCTACTGTTTTGTGATGTAGGCCCGAAGGCACATGCATACTTTACTTACCTGGCTCTCCTGGAAATGCTCGGTTACAACTGCTCAAAACTCGCTCACCTAAGGTCATGACAGTACGTTAATCCAATCCTTACTAAATCTTACCAAAAATCAATAATATGTTTGAGGAAATCGATTTGAAACTCTACTACCTGTGCATTCCCATTTATCATCAAGAACCTGAACCCACCCTCAATCACAGAAACCACGAAATCTTCACATTGTATTCTCTCAGTAAACTAATCACTAAAATGCAAGAAAACAAGACTTATCTAGGCTGAAGGAGAATCGGGCGAGAGAATCGCCTAGAGAGTTCTACTGCTCGAGCTGAAAACCGAAAGAGGAAAATGGGAATAGTGGCGGCCACTCTCACTGGACTTTTCCTTAAATGTGTTATCCACTATGTAAAATCCTAATTACCATCATGCCCTCGCCTGATCATTTATTAACCTAATCAATAACTCTCCCCAACCCTTCTATAAAAGTTCATCATTAATAATAGATTAAATGTTTGGTTCCATGGAACCGGGTGTTACAATCTACCCTCCTTAAAAGAATTTTGTCCTCAAAATTCAATACCTGAATAGTTCTGGATATTGGTCCATCATATCTTGCTGGCGCTCCCAAGTTGTCTCCTCAATGTTCTGGTTATGCCATAAGACTTTTACCAGTGGAACTTCTTTGTTGCGTAACACCTTTACTGCGTAATCTAAGATTTTTACTGGTTTCTCCTCATAAGTAAGAGCAGGAAGAACTTCGATACTCTGCTGTTCCACAATCTGGGAAGGATCTCTAACACACCTCTTTAGCATGGAAACATGAAACACATTATGAATTCCCTCCAAGGAGGCTGGTAACTGAAGTTGATATGCCGACTTCCCAATTCTCTTCACGATTTGGAAGGGTCCAATATATCTGGGGTTCAACTTGCCTCTTTTCCCAAATCTCACAACTCCTTTTAAAGGTGACACCTTAAGGAAAACTTCATTACCAACATCAAATTCTAACTCTCTTTGTCTTTTGTCTGCATAGCTTTTCTGCCGGCTTTGAGCTGTTAAGATTCTTTGTCGGATAAGAGCAATCTTCTCCACTGTCTGCTGCACAATATCAGGGCCAATCAATTGTGCTTCTACAACTTCTTCCCAATATAATGGAGATCTGCACTTTCGTCCATACAATGCCTCTTACGGTGCCATGCCTATTGTTGCTTGAAAACTGTTATTATACAAGAATTCAATCAATGGTATATACTTACTCCAAGAACCTTGAAATTCCAGTACACATGCACGAAGCATATCCTCCAACGTTTGGATAGTTCTCTCGGATTGTCCATCAGTTTGAGGATGAAAGGCTGTGCTAAAACTAAGCTGTGTTCCCATAACCTTGTGCAAACTTTTCCAAAACTTAGATATAAATCTGGAGTCTCGGTCTGAAACTATGGTGCTTGGAACTCCATGCAGTCTAACAACCTCGTACACATACAACTCAGCCAATTGATCCATCGAGTATGTTATCTTCATCGGCAGAAAGTGAGCTGATTTGGTTAAACGATCAACTATTACCCAAATTGCATCGTGACCTTTTACTGTTCTAGGTAATCCTATAACAAAATCCATAGTTATTTGTTCCCATTTCCATTCGGGAACTGGTAAGGGTTTCAATGTTCCAGGAGGCCTCTGATGTTCAGCTTTGACTTGCTGGCAGACCAGACATGACTCCACATACTCCGCCACACTTCTCTTCATACCTGGCCACCAATAATGTTGCTTGAGATCTCTGTACATTTTCGTACCTCCAGGATGAACAGAAAGTCTGGAGGAATGTGCCTCAGATAGGATTTCCTTTCTAAGTTCGGTATCAGCCGGAACAAACCATCTATTTCGAAACTTGAGAATTCCATCAGTTGAGCAGTTGAAATCCGACTTGTCAGTAGAATTTATGCACAACTTATACTTATTACATTCAACGTCATTCATTTGAATTTCCTTTATTTTCTCCAAAATAGTTGGCCTCAAAGATATGGCCGAAAGCATGGCTGACACACTAGACACAGCTTCCAGGTTAAATCTTTGGAATTCTGTCTCTAAAGCTATCGGTATGTCTAGAGTCAATGCAGAAACTAAAGGGGTCACTATACTCAAAGCATCAGCCACTACATTCACCTTGCCAGGGTGGTACTTAATCTCAAAATCATAGTCTTTGACGAACTCTAACCACCTACGTTGCCTCATATTCAGTTCTTTTTGCGTGATAATGTATTTCAGACTTTTATGATCCGAAAATATCTCACAGGTTTGTCCATACAGGTAGTGCCTCCAAATCTTTAATGCAAAAACCACAGCAGCTAATTCTAAGTCATGTGTGGGGTAATTCTTTTCGTGTACTTTTAACTGCCTAGAAGCATAAGCTATAACCTTTCCATCTTGCATCAAAACACCACCAAGTCCAACCTTGGAAGCATCACAATAAATACTGAATTTACCATTTTCGACAGGACGAGTTAAAATTGGGGCATCGGTCAGTTTCTGCTTCAAGGTCTGGAAACTGGATTCACATTTATCAGTCCAATTATACTTCACATTTTTCCTTGTTAACATAGTAAGGGGTGTGGCAATCTTTGAAAATCCCTCGATGAATTTTCTATAATACCCTGCTAATCCAAGGAAACTTCGGATATCAGTGGCATTCTTCGGTTAAGGCCATTCCTTAACTGATTGAACCTTGGCTGGATCTACAGATATCCCGTCTCCAGAGATCACATGACCAAGAAAGTGAACTCTGTCCAACCAAAACTCACACTTAGAAAATTTGGCGTAAAGTTGGTGTTGCCTCAGCAATCCTAACACCAGGTTTAGGTGTCCTGCATGCTCCTCCTTAGTTTTAGAATAGACTAGAATGTCGTCAATGAATACAATGACAAACTTGTCCAAATACTCGTGAAACACCCTATTCATAAGATCCATGAAGGCTGTTGGCGCATTTGTCAAACCAAAAGACATAACCAAAAACTCATAATGTCCATACCTTGTGCGAAAGGCAGTCTTTGGGATATCTTCAGATTTAACCTTCAACTGGTAATAACCGGACCTAAGGTCAATTTTAGAGAAAACTCTTGCACCTTTAAGCTGATCAAATAAATCATCAATCCTTGGCAGTGGATACTTGTTCTTGACAGTTAGCTTATTCAATTCTCTATAGTCTATGCACATACGCATTGATCCATCCTTCTTTTTGACAAAAAGGACAGGTGCACCCCATGGTGAAAAGCTAGGGCGTATGAACCCCTTCTCCAACAAATTCTCTAACTGTTTCTTCAACTCTTTAAGTTCTGCTGGTGCTAGTCTATATGGATTCTTAGATACTGGCTCAGCGCCGGGGTAAACATCTACCACAAATTCAATTTCCCTATCTGGTGGCAAACCAGGAAGGTCATCTAGAAATACTTCTGGGAAATCTTGGACAACTAAAACATTTTTGGGGCTTGATTTTTCTACTGTTTGTGTGTCTAAAACACTGGTCAAAAAGCACAAATACTCTCTGCAAGGGGAGGGTCTACAACTAACAGAAGTCATTACAGTCATTTCCTTACTCTTCTTCAGGGCTTAGAAAGTATGGTTTAAACCACTAGGGGGTTGAAAACTAACAATTCCAGTTCTACAATCTATAGTGGCATAATGCTTAAACAACCAATCCATTCCTAGGATCACATCAAATCCCATTATGTCCATAACAATAAGATCAGCAGGCAAATTCATGTTCCCTACTAACACCACACTATCAGGCATCATTTGACTGGAGTGCATGTGCTCACCAGAAGGTAATGCTACGTTATACACATGCTCAGAAGGAGTAAACTGTACATCTAACTTATCAGCAAATGCAGAGGCTATAAAAGAATGAGTTGCACCCGAATCTATCAAAGTAAAAGCAGGTACAGAGTTAATCAATACAGTACCTGACACTACAGCAGGCTGGTCCTCATCACCTGACTCCATCATGGAGAATATTCTTGGCTTAATCCTGGCAGGGCCACCCTTCAAAGCTGGGCAGTCTCTGTTGACATGGCCAACCTTGTTGCAATGGAAGCATCAAACGATCCGGGGCTTTGGGCAATCCTTGTACAAGTGTCCAACCTCTTCGCAGTTGAAGCACTTACCCGATCCAAATCTACACTCGCCCGAGTGATTCTTCGAACACTTTGGGCACTGAGGAAACGTCTTGGTATCTGGTACCTTCTTCCCTATCCCTTGGCTGTGCTGGCCTTCATTGGACCTCTTCACTCCTCTCTGCGGCGGTGGTTGAACAAACTTTCTCGGGGTTTTCTTTAGTCCAGCACATTTCAATTCAGCTTCTTCCACCTCCAATGCTGTGGACACAACATCACTGAAGGGCAAACCTTTATAACCAGAAAACTTGACCCCTCTGTACATTTCTGGCTTCAGTCCATTCATGAATTGAAACACCTTATCTTCATTTCGGTGAATAAAGTGTCCAGCAAATCTGGACAGGGACACAAATTGTCTAACGTACTCAGCCACAGACCCTGTATGCTTCAAGTTCAAAAACTCTACCTTCTTTGCTGCCTGGACTGTGCTATTAAAATATTTCTCATAGAAGATGTCCTTAAACTGTGACCAAGTCATAGTCAGAATGTCAGTGGTGGTCTCAATTGTCTCCCACCAAAGCTGGGCGTCTCCAGCAAAATAAAAGGTCGCCAGGGTGACCTTGTCTCCTTCTTCGACGTTGGCACATCGGAGCATGCTTTCAATCTTCCTCAACCACTCTTCAGCAACAATCGGGTTAGATGATTTTCCATCAAACGTGGGCGGCTGAAGCTTTCGAAATCGGTCTCCTGAATGCTCATTGCTAGAACCTGAGTTGGCACTCCCCTGTACCTCTCGATTCAGTAACACCCCCAACTGATCGGACTGCTTACGCACTAAGTCTGTTTGCTGACGTACCAAGTCTGTTAATTGTCTGATAACACTAGGTTCCTCCTCACTCCTCAAGTTTGGCATTTCCCTCGGTATCCTAGGTCTCCCTCGGCGTCTGGCCATTAAACTCACTTCCTGTACAAGGTTAACTATGTTCATAAATATCAAATTACTGGGGCTAACATAAACACTTACAGTTGTTGGAGTACATCCATGCGACGATTGGTACTGATGAGTAATCTTTTGAACGGTTTAACTGAATGTCTCTGATACCATACTGTAACGCCCCGAGTTATCTGAACCCGGTTCGTCACACCATGCCCGTACATGACTAAAAATTTCAACCGTATTATTTTTTTTTTAAAACTTGCAGCGGAAATCATCTAAGTAAAAATAGAGTTAAACAAAACTATTGTACAATGCTTGAATACTCAGTTAGAATTTTGGGGAATAATCGGCAAAAGGAATAAAGGATTAAATCGCAAAACACTTCATAAGTTTCAAAAGTCAAACGCATCGCCCGCTGAACAAAGTCAACAAAAAGGGGCTGAAGCAGAAAATGGAAGACATCATCCGGTGGCAAAACGACAAAATGCACTCTACATCTTCCGATGACGTCAGCCAGATGATTTCCTTCATCCGATCGACTTTGTTCTACATCCACCGGTGACTAAACGACAAAATACTCTCTACACCTTCTGATGACGTCAGCACGCATCTGCCGATAAGTTTACTGGGACATCATCCGATAGACTTAAACCTACACCTTCTGATGACGTCAGCACACATCTGCCGATGAGTTTACTGAGACATCATCCGATAGACTTAAACCTACACCTTCCGATAAAACAAGTTACATATACCGATCACTAAACGACAAAGTTTGTTCTATATCATCCGATAGCTTCCACTGAAGACATCTTCCGATAAACAACAGAACAACAACTTAACCTACAGAAAAGAATTTACTCACTTCACTGAAACCATTCAAAAACATTTCAAACCATTACATTACTAAAATTCAGTGAGTGCCAACATTAAATCCCAACAGACACTATTATAAAAAAAAAAAGGGAACTCAAAAACGTATTCAAAACATCATAATCACTTATGTCATGAGACTCAATAAATTTAAATTGAAACACTGTCAACTAAACTTTCAGATTACTAACACCAGTTAACCCGCCTCATCACTTTACTAGGCCGAAACATGAATGTGGTCCTCCAACCAGCCTATCCCTCAGTGAACTCAGAGAATTCACCTGTAGTATCCTTAACACCTACATCACAAAACTCATCTATTAGCCTAATGCTAAGTAAGTAAAGCATTAATGAAATGCATTGCTGAAACATAAATTTCTAAACATGCAATTTCTACTTTCTCATCTCAGTTGAATACACATACGTTCATAAACTGATCTGATCCCTTGGTTCCCTTGGGAGTGGGATCAATTCTCCCAATGTCATACATCCTCTACTCGATTAAGGGGCGGATTAGTTCCCTTAATAGTTTGTGTGTCACATTCAGTTCATACCTTACCATTCTTACATGGAAATTCATTTTCGTAGTCTTTCAAAAACATGATGCATGACATACAAAATCATTCACAAAATTCACAACCCTACTGTTTTGTGATGTAGGCCCGAAGGCACATGCATACTTTACTTACCTGGCTCTCCTAGAAATGCTCGGTTACAACTGCTCCAAAACTCGCTCACCTAAGGTCATGACAGTACGTTAATCCAATCCTTACTAAACCTTACCAAAAATCAATAATATGTTTGAGGAAATCGATTTGAAACTCTACTACCCGTGCATTCCCATTTATCACCAAGAACCTGAACCTACCCTCAATCACAGAAACCTCGAAATCTTCACATTGTATTCTCTCAGTAAACTAATCGCTAAAATGCAAGAAAACAAGACTTACCTAGGCTGAAGGAGAATCGGGCGAGAGAATCGCCTAGAGAGTTCTACTGCTCGAGCTGAAAACCGAAAGAGGAAAATGGGGATAGAGGCGGCCACTCTCACTGGACTTTTCCTTAAATGTGTTATCCACTATGTAAAATCCTAATTACCATCATGCCCTCGCCTGATCATTTATTAACCTAATCAATAACTCTCCCCAACCCTTCTATAAAAGTTCATCATTAATAATAGATTAAATTTTTGGTTCCATGGAACCGGGTGCTACAAATTCACCCTCCCTCTTAGACAATAACGATCCTACAGTCCCGTCCTCAAATTTTTTTTTTATTTTTTTCCGTTTGAGCAAAGGATGGCCAGTCCAAGGACGAGCCGTCCTCTTATGGGGGAAAAACCTGTGACTTTTGCACGGGTTTTGTCCTTTAGGAAGAAGATGGCCGGTCCAGTTTGACCTGCCGTCCTCCTCCTTCTCCTAAAATACAAAACCCGTGACTTTTGTCACTGGTTTCTCCCCACAACACCCCACCCAACCACCACCGTCGATAAAGCCCTCTCTCTTGGTTTTCAAATCACACCCAACTTTTAATACTCTTTCAACTATTTTCTTGTTCCGACGATATTTTTCCTCGTTCACCTACTAGGTACGAAGTTTTTTTAAAAAAATTTTATCATTTACTTTAGGGATTTAAAAAAAAAACTCATATATAATGTGTTAAACCGAGATTAAATTTTTTATGACGTATTTTTTCTTTATTGTATTTGTTATTTGAAATTCTCTTAACAATTTCTATCTAAATTCTAAAAATGTGGATATTTATTTTTTTTTATTTATTTAAATATTTCTAATATTTTTTTTTCTATATTATCGACGACTATTTTCTTGCTCCGGTGATATTTTTCAGCGTTCACCGGCTAGGTACAAAGTTTTTTCTATTTTATTTTTATTAGATATTTATCTATTATATCGTAGATAATTGGATCGCATCTATTATCGTTTATCATACCGCGTATTAAGTGGTGTAATGACCCCTCCAGCCTTTCTTGGGAACTTACTTGGAAAGGTAATTCTGTCTAGGAGATTGTCCAGTACAGTCTTCCCTGTGAATTATCCTGATCAGTACTCTCTACGTGTTAACTTTTTGATTTAATTACTTTTATAGAATGTCAAATACAATTAATTTATTTTAACATTATTTTTATATTTTTTTTATGTTTTTCTCACTTATGTAATCCTTATTTTAGTATTTTTTTTATTATATTGATGTAAAAATATTATAATAAAATTCTATATATAAGTTATTTTTTTATTTTAATTAACTTATGATTTATGTTATTATTATATTTTATACAAAAGTTTTTGTTATTATTGATGTAAGAGAATTTTAATACTCTCTCTGTAACACCCGGTATTTTCCGTGTAATTATTTCCCCGAATAATTAAGCGGGATTACTCTGATATTAATGTAATGATTGTTTTTAATAAAGTTGTCGATGTGATTAGTCGAACGAGGGTGATTCGTGAGACCGAATCGATTTAACTAAATAATGTTTTGGTTAAAAAAAAACCAATGGAAGGGCAAATTAGGAAGAAATTAAAGTTGGTGGGAGAAATCAAATGGATGATTGACACTTGGCAAACTTGTGGAAGAAGACAAGCCATGTATCCCATTTCCTTCTCTTCCTCCTACGTGAGACATTTCCCTCTCTGCTCTCTCTCAATTTCCTCTCTGCTTCTCTCTTTCGGTTGAAGAAAACTAACGCAAGGAGTTTCTTCCTTCTCTGATTTTTTTTCCTCCTGCTTTTCGGTCTAAGGTTCGTGAACCACAGTGCTAGTGCGTTCAAGCTTGCTGCATTTCGGACCACAGGTAAGTTCATACGTATAGGTTTGGCCCTTAAGGCCCTACAATACGGAGGTACTAGGTTTATGTTGTCGAGATTTCTGTTGGGTAGTTAAACCATAGGTTATGTTTTAGGTTAAGTGTATTCTGTTTTATATTCTGCTTATTATTCTGTAGCCTGTCTATGAATGTTCATGCATACACGTTTTCCCTGAAAGTCATGAAAATGTTTTCTGTACACTGTTTGAAGTTAAGTAAGATAAAACCTGTAATGAAATGTATGGTTAAGTGTGGATGAGGACTGGCATCCTGTCATGTACTCCTGTTATGTCCTGTTGTGGCATGTACTCCTGTTGCGCCAGCTCTTCTTCCCACTTATACCTTCCTGTCCAGTGAAATGTAATGTAATGTAATGTAATGTTCATGTATTTGAAAATATTCATGCATAGCACGTGCATCACTTTGCATCGTATGATCTTACTGAGCTCTAGGCTCATAGTTGAACTCCCTGTTGTAGGTACGGATCCTCCAGATGAGAAGCTTAAGCCTCAAACTGATGAGTTGATGTAGTTGGCGAGAGGAGCTCACGGGATGGTTGCTGCAGTCAGACAAATGTCATTCCTGTGAGAATGTGTTTTATGTAAAGTTATGTCAAGTTTTGTACAAGTTGTTTTGGGGTCTTAAAACGTTTGAAGTGTATGTCAAGTTCTGTAAAACTTTTGGGATCTTCAAAACGAGGTATAAAATCTGTGTTGATGTTTTTTTTGTTTAAACTCCTGTTTGACAGTTGAATGTATATTTTGAAATATTCTGGAACTGCCTTGAGTTTTCTCTGTTAGTGTGTGCATGGATTGTCTCGAGTTTTAGAGCTATCCATGCAGTTTGTTTTCTCGAATCTCTGTCATGTTTTTTGTCATGTTGTCAAGTATGTTTTTTTTTTTAAAAACTATGTTTTGAATTGGGTTTTTAGTAAATTTTGTTTAGTAAAATTTGAAGTTTCATGCCTTCTGTTCTTATGTTTTTGTTTATATGTCATCCTGTTAAATTCAGTCATCCGCCCAGTTATATGCCTTAGTCATCCGCCCAGTTATATGCCTTAGTCATCCGCCCCAGTCAATTCTGTCATCCGCCCCAGTCAAAGTCAATTCAGTCATCCGCCCAGTTATATGCCTTAGTCATCCGCCTAGTTATATGCCTTAGTCATCCGCCCCAGTCAATTCTGTCATCCGCCCCAGTCAAAGTCAATTCAGTCATCCGCTCAGTTATATGCCTTAGTCATCTGCCCAGTTATATGCCTTAGTCATCCGCCCCAGTCAATTCTGTCATCCGCCCCAGTCAAAATCAATTCAGTCATCCGCCCAGTTATATGCCTTAGTCATCCGCCCAGTTATATGCCTTAGTCATCCGCCCCAGTCAATTCTGTCATCCGCCCCAGTCAAAGTCAATTCAGTCATCCGCCCAGTTATATGCCTTAGTCATCCGCCCAGTTATATGCCTTAGTCATCCGCCCCAGTCAATTCTGTCATCCGCCCCAGTTAAAGTCAATTCAGTCATCCGCCCACTTATATGCCTTAGTCATCCGCCCAGTTATATGCCCCAGTCATCCGCCCCAGTCAAAGTCAATTCTGTCATCCACCCCCAGTCATCCGCCCCAGTCAATTCTGTCATCCACCCCTGTCATCCACCCTTGTCATCTACTGTAAGTCTTCCACTGTATGATTTCCAGTTTATGTTTATTTATTTTACTTTTATTTTATTTTATGTCATCCTCTTTAAATGTCCGTGAGTTTTAAAAAGTCGAAAAAAAAAATAGTTGTCCCCGTTTTCTGTAAATGTCCCGGAGTGACGGCTCGGTTCTCGGATCCCGATCGGGTCCGGTTTCGGGCTATCACAGTAATGGTATCAGAGAGATAAGGTTTTAAAACCGATTCTGTGAAATGTCTGACTGCGCAATCCGCCACGTGAGGTCGCTTCACCAACTGTAAGTGTTTAAGTTACTGTACTTGTTTTGTTTATTAAGTTCAGTTCATTATTTCGTATAGGATTTTTCTAGAATGGTGAGAGGAAATCAAGGTGATGCAAACGACAGAGGCGACGCCATCGACCGTCTAACCGAGTTGGCCGGCACTCAATCTCGCATGATCGAGCGTTTGATTGAGAGAGAGGGCAATGGAAACAACAATAACCATGCAAATGCTCCACGTGACACTAGTGGAGAGAGATTCCGGCGTCTCCAACCGCCTATGTTCGATGGGTTATCAACAGATCCTACTCACGCCGAAGAATGGATTCGGCAGATTGAGCGTATGCTGAATTATGCAGAAGTGGAGGAAAACAAGAAAGTGATGTGTGCCTCATTTAATCTCACCAAGAGTGCTGGATTTTGGTGGGACACAGTGCAGTCAACCACTGTGGCATTAAGTTGGGAGGGATTCAAAATGCTCTACTACGAGAAATACTTCGACCGCAGTATGAGGAAGGAGAAGTTGTTAGAATTCTCTCGACTGCGACAATTTGGAACGGTGGCTGAGTATGTTCAGAAATTCGATTCACTATCCCTTTATGCACCTCACCTAGTGGCCACCGACGAAAATAAGGTGCATCAATTTATCCAGGGTTTGAAGATGGATCTCTTACGAGGGATTACATACGGGGGATTTGACGAGGCCCCATACACAAAGGTGGTAGCTAAGGCTTATCAGTTGGAAGCCTTAGAAGCAAAGTCTCAGAGATATACATCAAAGAGAATCATGCAGGATGCCCCTCAGCAGCAACAACAACAACAACAAAATGGACAGTTTGGGCAACCACTGCAGCAACAGAACAGAGGTATCAAAAGACCAAATGAAGTTTCCATTTATCAGGACAAAGGGAAAAGACCTATGGGAGCTCCTCAGCTTCCTGTATGCCCACGTTGCCAGAGAAATCATACGGGAGAATGTAGGCTCTACACTGGCCAATGTTTCCGATGCGGCAAAGTAGGCCATCTTGTGCGGGATTGCCTAATGCCCGACACCAGAACAGGTCAAGCCGTACCCAGAGTTTTTGCAATGATGGAAGATGTTGATGATGCTGATCTGCACACAGCAATCACAGGTACAATCTTGGTGTATGAGGTACCTGCTTATACTTTATGGGACACCGGGGCAACACATTCGTTTGTGGCCATGGACTTCGTAGTTAGACAAAAGGTTAATTGCACGTCGTTAGATCAGCCCTACAGCATTATGCTACCGTCCGAAGAGTTTATGCACTCCGAGCAGGTGGTACGGGGCGATATACTGTCAGTAGGAGACCAGAAGTTGTACGCCAACCTTATCGTTATTGGTATGAAAGGGTACGATGTCATTCTGGGGATGGACTGGCTGTTTAGACATCATGCCACCATCGACTGTAGGTCCGGGCTAGTGTTGTTTAAACGCCAGAATGAAGTAGAATTCTCTTATCAGGCGGTATCGAAGAAACACCGTATGCCTGTTATATCTTCCTTAAAAGCTCAACGGCTGATGAAGTCAGGGTGCATTGGATTTCTAGCCCATGTAATCGACATACGAAGGCACGGTGCGGTGGAACTTCGAAATATTCCGGTAGTCCGAGACTTTCCTGAGGTTTTCTTAGATGACTTACCGGGGTTGCCACCTGATCGCGAAATCGAGTTTGAAATTGACGTATATCCAGGTGCAGAACCAGTATCGAAGAATCCATACCGTATGGCACCAATCGAGCTGAAGGAATTGAAGACTCAGCTGAAAGAGTTAGTGGACAAGGGTTTTGTGCGCCCTAGTTTCTCTCCGTGGGGTGCTCCCGTCTTGTTTGTCAAGAAGAAGGATGGGTCCCTACGGATGTGTATTGACTACCGTGAGTTGAACAAGTTGACGATTAAGAATAAGTACTCGTTACCAAGAATCGATGATTTATTTGACCAACTACAAGGGGCTCGGGTATTTTCTAAGATTGACTTGCGCTCCGGATATTACCAGTTGAAGGTCAGAGCTGATGATATTCCAAAGACCGCGTTCAGGACCCGATACGGGCATTACAAGTTCTTTGTGATGTCGTTCGGGTTAACAAATGCTCCGGCTGTATTTATGGACCTGATGAACAGGATATTCCAGGATGTATTGGATAAGTTTGTGATTGTTTTCATCGACGACATCCTGGTTTATTCCAGGAGTGAGGCCGAGCATGAAGAGCA
Source organism: Begonia masoniana (assembly GCA_022432975.1). Taxonomy (NCBI): domain Eukaryota; kingdom Viridiplantae; phylum Streptophyta; class Magnoliopsida; order Cucurbitales; family Begoniaceae; genus Begonia; species Begonia masoniana. Next base: position 27,873,502 of record CM039511.1, read on the forward strand.
CTTGACTATTGTGCTGTCAACTTTAAAACAACATCGATTGTACGCCAAGCTGTCGAAGTGCGAATTCTGGTTGAGCAGAGTTAATTTCCTAGGCCACGTGGTGTCTGCAGAGGGAGTTTCTGTAGACCCGGCCAAGATTCAAGCCGTAAAAGATTGGCCAAGACCAAAGAATGCCAGCGAAGTACGAAGCTTTATCGGACTAGCTGGTTATTACAGGAAATTCATCAAGGGATTTTCTGTGATAGCAAAACCTATGACCAGCTTAACAAGAAAGGACATCAAGTTCAGGTGGTCTGAAGCATGTGAGGTGAGCTTTCAGACACTTAAGCAGAAATTAACCACTGCTCCTCTGTTAATATTGCCAGTTGAAGACGGCAAGTTCAGCGTATATTGTGATGCGTCAAAAATTGGCTTGGGATGCGTATTGATGCAAGAAGGGAAAGTGGTAGCATACGCGTCCAGACAATTGAAGAGCCATGAAGAAAACTACCCTACTCATGACCTTGAGTTAGCGGCAGTTGTATTTGCGCTGAAGGTATGGAGACACCACCTATATGGACAGTCATGTGAGGTGTTTTCTGACCACAAGAGTTTGAAGTACCTCTTTACTCAGAAGGAGTTGAATATGAGACAGAGGCGGTGGTTAGAATTTGTAAAAGATTACGATGTGGAGATCAAATACTGTAATACCCGGCTTGTACGGATTTCAGATTTAATATGTTATATTATTATTTTATCATATAATGACATTTTTCGTAGATATGTCAAATCAAATCAGTTTCGCAAACGAAAAGCGTCATTTCGATCCTAACGATTAATAGAAATTTTAAGGAAATTATGGGAATTTTCGGAGATTAGACGCTATATTTCGAGTAAATATGCTTCTCGTAATATGAAGAATGTTTTAGTAAAAATAGTAAACGAGGTCCAAATTGCGAACGGACAGTTTCGTTATATTCCAAATAATAAGTTGGACTTGTTGGTGAAATAAGGAAGTTTGGTGAACCCGAATGGTTGGACGATTAACGAAACGAAGGACGAATCAAATATAAATAAGTGTTAAGGCATTTTAGTAATTTTCAAATCCAAATTATAAAATAAACAATTTCTTTTCTCCCCTCACCTTTCTTTCTCTTTTCTTCTTTTTTTGAAATAGATTAAAAAATAAATATAGAGTGGAATTAGCTGAACCAGTCTGTCGGTTCGTCCAGTGAGGGGCCATTTCGAAAAAAAAATATAATGAAAAATATTATTTTGTGAATAAAAATATGACGATAGGGGCTATTTCCATTTAGCAAGACTTAAGTTGTTTCCTTACCTATTAATTCAAGTTATAACGGTGTAAATTGCCTTAGTTTCACCTATGTGTAGAGCCAAATTGCCTTTATCTAGGTTACGTGTAAATTGTCCTTTCACCTAGTTGTAGGGACCAAATTCACTTTACCCTAAATATT
>CM039511.1:27875055-27921339 GCA_022432975.1 Begonia masoniana
ATTGTGCCGTAAAGGGGGTCCGACAGTGAGTTTGATCATGGTCCCTACTTGCGGGTCGTATTCATATGTCCTTCTCTGGACTGTGACATACGCCGAACCACCCCCAACCCTCACTCAACCGTGTTGTAGGGATTTTTATCACCTTATCTTGTTCATGAGAAAACATGCTTTCAAAACGTTTTCATGTGCATAAAACATTAATAATGCATGAACATGGAAATTCTTAAATCATCAAGCTACAGAATAGAACACTATTCAATATGAGACCTTACTATTGAGCTAATCATCAGCTTAAACATTAGACAGTAACATAAGGGGAACTTCTAAACATCATAGAAATCTCTACCTAGCATCCTTTGATGTAGGGTCCTAATGACCGAGAAACCTATACATTCACTTACCTGGATTCCTTAGCAGTTTCGTGCTTAACACCTCAAACTCCTTCACCTCGGGCGTAGAGTATCCGAGAAATGGCAAGGAAACTGATTGCCGGAAGGGAAATTTCCAGCTGACAGAGGGCGGGAGCTTGGGAGAGAAGAAATCGCCGGATATTGGGGATGTCGGCTACAGTGGTTTAAATGAGGTTTGAATCTTTTCTTTTTTCTTTAAATACAGGCCTCAATCCTCCTTTATTACAATTTTGCCACTCAACCTAGTTTAGATTCACATGTAATTAATTAAGCTTGGCATAAATCCTAAACTTCGAAGATTTAAATATTATGATCGTTAATACAGTTAAGAAAGTCACCTGGCCGTTACCTCGGGTGTTACAATAAATCTACTGTTTTGTGATGTAGACCCGAAGGCACACACATACTCCACTTACCTAGTTTCCTAGAAAAGCTTGGTTGCAAACTACTTCGGGTTTTGCTCAAACCTATAGCCGTAGACAGAGTATTAGTTAAGCTTCATTCTAAACTATCCTCAAATCTACCAGAACTCATAAGGAAACTAGTTTGGGAACTCAGATCATCAAGCATTCCTGATATGCCCTGAACCCGAACTAACTCTCACTTACAGCATTCTCAAAACTCGCATTTAAAATCCCCTCTAACATTGATCGCTACAATGTAACAAAAAATCGAAGTAGAACTTACCTAGCTTGGAGAAAATGGGAGGGAAAATCGCCAAGAGAAACTCTGCTTAGCTGAGCTGAATGCCGAGAAAGGAAAATGAGAAAATAGTGGCTGCTAAACCTCATTAAACCCTCCCTTAAATACGTTATCCAAATCGATTCGATGGAACTGGGTGTTACAATCTACCCTCCTTAAAACAATTTTGTCCTCAAAATTCAATACCTGAATAATTCTGGATGTTGGTCCATCATGTCCGGCTGGCGCTCCCAAGTTGTCTCCTCTATGCTCTGGTTATGCCATAAAACTTTCACTAGTGGGACCTCTTTGTTGCGCAACACCTTCACAGTATAGTCAAGGATCTTTACTGGTTTCTCCTCATAAGCAAGAGTAGGATGAATTTCAATGTTCTGCTATTCCACAACTTGAGTTGGATCCCGCATACACTTCTTTAGCATAGAAATATGGAACACATTGTGAATTCCTTCCATAGAGGCTAGCAATTGTAACTGATAAGCTGTCTTCCCAATTCTCTTTAAAATTGAGAACGGTCCAATATATCTGGGGTTCAACTTGCCTCTCTTTCCAAATCTCACAACTCAATTGAATGGTGATACCTTAAGAAAAACTTCCTCACCTACTTCAAACTCCAATTCTCTGTGTCTCCTATCAGCATAACTTTTCTGTCGGCTTTGAGCTTCTAAGATTCTCTATCGGATGAGGGCAATCTTCTCCACTGTCTGTTGCACAATGTCAGGACCAAGCAAACGTGCCTCACCAACTTCATCCCAATACAAAGGAGATCTGCATTTTCGTCCATATAATGCTTCATACGGTGCCATCCTTATTGTTGCCTGAAAACTGTTATTATAAGAAAATTCCACCAAAGATAAGTACTTACTCCAAGAACCCATAAAATCTAATATGCATGCACGAAGAATATCCTCCAACGTTTGGATAGTCCTTTTAGATTGTCCATCTGTTTGAGGGTGAAAGGCTGTGCTAAAGTTGAGCTGTGCACCCATAGCCTTATGCAGACTCTTCCAAAACTTCGACGTAAATCTAAAGTCTCGGTTAGAAACTATAGTGCTTGGAACTCCATACAGTCTAACAATCTCATGCACATACAATTCAGCTAGTTGGTTCATCGAGTAGGTCATCTTTATGGGCAGAAAATGGGCGGATTTAGTTAGACGATTTACTATCACCCAAATTGCATCATGTCCCTTTGCTGTCCTAGGCAATCCTACCACAAAGTCCATCGTTATTTGTTCCCATTTCAATTCGGGAACTGGTAATGGTTGCAATGCTCCTGTAAGTCTCTGATGTTCAACTTTAACTTGTTGGCAAACTAAACACATTCCTACGTACTCGACCACACTTCTTTTCATATTTGGCCACCAATAATGTTGTTTAAGGTCTCTATACATTTTTGTACTTCCAAGATGGACAGAGAGTCTAGAAGAATGTGCCTCTGAAAGAATTTCATTTCTAAGTTCAACATTAGCCGAAACAAACCACCTATTCCGAAACTTGAGAATTCCATCATCCGAATAATTGAAATCTGACTTATCAGAAGAATCCATGCTTGACTTGTACTTGGTGCATTCAGCATCATTCACTTGAACTTCCCTTATTCTCCCCAAAATAGTAGGCCTCAAGGATATGGCAGAAAGCATGACTGACACACTGGATACAGCCTCGAGGTTAAATCTTTGGAATTCAGTCTCTAAGGCTAATAGTATGTCAAGAATCAATGTAGAGGCTGATGTTGTCACTCTACTCAAAGCATCAGCCACTACATTCGCCTTGTCGGGGTGGTATTTAATCTCAAAATCATAGTCCTTGACAAACTCCAACCATCTACGTTACCTCATATTTAATTCTTTCTGTGTGAAAATATACTTCAGACTTTTATGGTTCGAAAATATCTCATAAGACTGTCCATACAAGTAATGCCTCCAAATCTTTAGTGCAAAAACCACTGCAGCTAATTCTAAGTCGTGTGTAGGGTAATTCTTCTCATGTGTTTTCCACTGCCTAGAATCATTGGCTATTATTTTTCCATCTTGCATCAACACACAAGCAAGTCCAACTTTGGAAGCGTCACAATAATTGCTGAACTTTTCATTTTCAACAGGGAGTGTTAATATTGGGGCATTGGTCAGTCTATGTTTCAAAGTCTGAAAACTATTCTCACATTCCCCAGTCCACACATACTTCATGTTTTTCCTTGTTAACCAAGTGAAGGGTGTTGCAATCTTCGAGAATCCTTCAATAAATTTCCTGTAATATCCTGCTAATCCAAGGAAACTCCGAATATCAGTGGCATTCTTCGATTGGTGTCACTCCTTAACTGCTTGAACCTTGGCTGGATCGACAGATATCCCATCACCCGAGATCACATGACCAAGAAAGTGAACTCTGTCCAACCAAAATTCACACTTGAAAAACTTGGCATAAAGTTGGTGCTGTCTTAGTACTCCCAATACCAAGGTCAGATGTCTTGCATGCTCATCATTAGTACGTGAATAGATTAAAATATCATCAATAAACACTATGACAAATTTATCTAGATACTCGTGAAACACTCTATTCATGAGATCCATGAAAGCTGCTGGTGCATTAGTCAATCCAAAAGACATAACCAAAAACTCATAATGTCCATATCTTGTGCGAAAGGCTGTATTAGGAATATCTTCTGATTTGACTTTCAATTGGTAATAACCGGACCTAAGGTCAATTTTAGAGAAAACACGTGCACCTTTAAGCTGGTCGAATAAATCATCAATCCTTGGCAATGGATACTTGTTCTTGATGGTTAACTTATTCAATTTCCGATAATCCACACACATACGCATTGATCAATCCTTCTTTTTGACAAAAAGAACAAGTGCACCCCATGTTGAAAAGCTTGGGCGTAGGAACCCTTTTTTCAATAGTTCCTCTAACTGTTTCTTTAATTCCTTAAGCTCCGTGGGTGCTAATCTATAGGGATTCTTAGATACAGGCTCGGCGCCTAGGTAAACATCTACAACAAACTCAATTTTCCTATCTAGCGGCAAGTCAGGAAGGTCATCTAGAAATACTTCTAGAAAATCATGGACAACTAAGACATTCTGAGGACTTGCTTTTCCTACTAGTTGTGTGTCTAAAACACTGGCCAAAAAGCACAAATACTCCCCGCATGGAGAAGGTCTAGCGTTGACGGAGGTCATAACAGACATTTCCTTACTTTTCTTCAAAGCTTGAAAGCTATGATTCAAACCACTAGGGGGTTGGAAGCTAACTATTCCAGTCCTACAATCTATTGTGGCATAATGCTTAAACAACCAATCAATTCCTAGGATTAAATCAAATCCCATTATATCCACAATAATAAGATCAGCAGGTAGACTCACGTTCCCTACTAACACATCACTGTCAAGCATCACTTGGTTAGAGAGCATGCGTTCACCAGAGGGTAATGCAACATTAAACACGCGCATAGAAGGGGTAAACTGTACATCTAACTTAACAGTAAACGCAGATGCTATAAAGGAATGTGTCGCGCCAGAATCTATTAAAGTAAAAGCAGGCACAGAGTTGATCAATATGGTACCTGACACCACAGCAGGCTGGTCTTCATCACCCGACTCCATCATGGAGAATATCCTCGGTTTCAACATAGCAAGGCCATTCTTTAAGGCTGGGCAGTCCTTGTTGATATGGCCGACTTTGTTACAGTTGAAGCATCGGGTGATTCTAGGCTTCGGGCAATCTCTGTACGTGTGTCCAACCTCCTCACAGTTGAAACACTTTCCCGTCCCAAATCTACACTCGCCCAGGTGACTCTACTGTTGGGGCTAGATGAACTTTCGCGAGTCTTCCTTCGGTCCAGAACACTTCATTTCAGCTTCTTCTACCTCTAATGTTGTGGACACAACTTCACTGAATGACAGCCCTTTAATACCACAAAATTTAACTACTCTGTAAATTTTCGGCTTCAGTCCAAGCACAAACTGAAAAACCTTATCCTCATTCTTGTGAACAAAATGTCCAGCAAACCTGGACAAGGACTCGAATTGCCTACTGTACTCTGCCACAGAACCTGTCTGCTTCAAGTTCAGAAACTCTACCTTCTTTGCGGCCTGGACTGTGTTGTTAAAATATTTCTCATAAAAAATCTCCTTGAACTGAGACCAGGACATAGCCAGAACATCAGTGGTAGTCTCTATTGTTTCCCACCAAAGTTGAGCGTCCCCAGCCAAATGGAACGTTACCAGAGTGACTTTGTCTCTTTCTCTGATGTTGGCACATTTGAACATGCTCTCAATCTTCCTAAGCTACTCCTCAGCAACAATTGGATTTGGACGATTTTCCATCAAGTGTGGGCGGTTGTAACCTCCAAAATTGGTCTCTTGAATGCTCACTGCTGGAACTTGAGTTGGCACTTCCTTGTACTTCTCGGTTCAACAATACTCCCAACTGATCGGACTGCTGACAAACCAAATCTGTCTGTTGGCGTACCAAGTCTGTCAGCTGCCTAATTACACTAGGGTCCTCCTCACTTCTCAAATTTGGCATCTCTCTCGGTACTATTGGTCTTCCTGGTCGTCTAGTTATTTTGCTATATTCCTGGACAAGGTTAATTACTCTCATAAATATCTAATAGCTAAGGTTAACATAAACACTTACAGTTGTTGAAGTACTTCCATGCAATGATTGGCACTGATGAGTAATCTTTTGAACGGTTTAACTGAATGTCTCTGATACCATATTGTAACGCCCCGAATTATATAAACCCGGTTCGCTACACATAATACTGAACCACACTACGACATTCTGAGAAAATTTCAAAATTTCACTCAACGGTCAAAATTTGACCCTTAAAACGTTAAAACTTGCAGCGAAAATTCATTTGTATAAAACGACATTTATTAATTAATTAAAATATTAAAGACAATTGGTTGAAAGAAAACAAACAAAACAGAACACGTCTACCGCTGAACAGTTCCAGCGATAGAAATAGAAACAAAAGGCATCCACCACTAAACAGTGTTAGCGGCAGAAGCAGCAATAAAATAATCTCAGCGGTGGATATAGAGAAAGAATACGTCTTCTACTAACGAACACCCACTGTAACACCCGACAATGTTCGGCCAGGTATTTTCTTAACAGCTTTAACTGTCACCTCCACCATTAACCTTTACAATTTTGAATTTAAATGCCAAAGATTAATTGATTTTATTTGTGTGATGGCAGAATTGTAAATAAGATGGATTTCAATCGATATAAATAGAAAATAGAAATCCTTATACCTCACTAAAACTCCACTGTAGCCGACACTTTCCTTCTGCGATTTCTCAACCTCTAGAGCTCTCCTTCTCTTTGCCAGCGACTCCTTCGTCGGCAACCAATTCTTCAGTCTCCACCCCGACAATCCACGCTCTAGGTAAGGCTTAGACAATGTAGCTGCTAATTAGTTACTTAGAGCTCTGTTTTCAGCTAGAACTTGAAGTTTTGGATTCAGTTTTGGATTCTTCAATGGCAGAGTTATTGTAGTAACATTTTTAATCTGTGTTTAATAATGGCACTTCCGATTCGAATCTGGACATTAAGATAACCGACTGTGTTTAGTTGCTAGGTCTAATCTGGGCATTTTAGATTCTAGAAACTTGATCTACGCACATAAGGTGCTTGACTAAAGAACTTAGAAATACATGTACGTTAGATTCTATGATGACTTTTTTGGTTAGAACTTTTAGGATTTTGTTTTAACTCTGTAATGTGAAATGTTTTAGGTGAAGAAAAATCCGAGGTGAAGTGCTCAAGTTGCTAAGGGAAACAAGGTAAGTGAGTGAGTAAGATTCCCGGCCATTAAGGCCCTACATCACAAGGGTACTAGGTAGAAGTTGTCTATAATGTTTAAAGGTTATCTGTGCTATTGTCTGTTTGATTATGATACTCGAGTTGATAGTGTGATCTTTAGATGAATGAATGAGCTGTCCTTTTAGTCTGATGAAATGAGAGTAATCATACTCATGCTTCACGATTGTTTTCCTTTTCAAGAATATGAAAATGTTTTAAGTGCATGTTTTCCTTCACGATCAGATATGAACATGAAACTTATGCAACAAGGATTAAGAGAGGGTTAGGGGCGGTTTGGCGTATGTCACTGTCCAAAAGGAGGACCATGATGTAACGCCCCGAGTTTTCTGAACTCAGTTCGTTACACATAACACAGAACAGGACTAAGAAAATTTGACTAATTTCTAAAAAAAAACTTCGCTCAAAAATCAAAATTTTGACATTTGCTAAAGCCTCAAAATTTTAAAACTAGCAGCGGAAATTTTTTTTTTTAACGGAAAAAGAGTTAAACAAACTATAAAACAATTTTTAAAGAATCGGTTAAAATATTGAGAAATAATTCGGCCAGAAGAGATGAAAGTTTAAGTACGAAATGCTTGAAGATCAAAAAAGTCAACCACATCATCCGCTGATCAGAGTCAACGAAAATGGGCAGAAACAAAACGGAGGACTTCCACCGATGACGTCAGCCGGAAGAATCACTCTTCCAACTTCAGCCGATGACGTCAGCCGGAAGAATCACTCTTCCAACTTCAGCCGATCGCAAAATGACAACTACGCTTGCTCACATCTTCCGGTAGATAAAATACTCGACATCATCCGGTTACAAAACGACAAAAGACTTTTACCTTCATCATCTGATGGATGAAATACCCGACATCATCCGGCTACAAAACGACAAATTTTCTACTTATATCTTCCAATGGCTTCCACTGAAGACATCATCCGATGGCTTTACCGAAGACATCATCCGATGGCTTTACTGAGGAAATCATCTGATGGTCAACAGAATAACAACTTTATATAGTAGCTCATCGAGCATTTTCTCTCTACACAGGGAAAGCTCTGACTACCAAAATAATTTGAGCATTCGCAAAAGAACGTTCAAAACTACTTAAATCCGTATATTACTCCAGAATTTGGTAGAAACTACTTTTAAAACCAACAGAGTATTAATATCAGAAAGATCTCAAATGTATTTCAAAACATTAAAACTACCATTTTCAAAAGAACTCTCGACATACTCAATTTGAATCCTGGTTCACTAAACTTTCCCATTCACTGACACCAGTTAATCCGCCTCATCAGTTTACCAGGGTAAAACATGAATGTACTCCTCCAACCTCCTCTATTCATCTGTGCACTCAGGAAAATCACCTGCAATATCCTCAACACCTACATCACAAAACTCATATATTAGCCTAATGCTAAGTAAGTAAAGCAATAATGAAATGAAATGCTGAAACATAAATTCCTAAACATGCAATTTCTACTTTCTCATCTCAGTTGCATTCACATTCATTCATAAACTGATCTGATCCCTTGGTTCCCTTGGGAGTGAGATCAATCCTCCCAATGTTATACATCCACTACTCGATTAAGGGGCGGATGAATTCCCTAATAGCTGATCTGATCCCTCAGTTCCCTTGGGAGTGGGATCAATCCTCCCAATGTTATAAATCCCTTCATAAGTTAAGGGGTGGATTAGTTCCCTTAATAGTTTGTCTGTCACATTCAGTTCATGCCTTACCATTCCTTACATGGAAATTCATTTTCATAATCTTTCAAAAAAAAACATAATGCATGACATACAAACTCATTCACACAATACATAATCCTACTGTTTTGTGATGTAGGCCCGAAGGCACATGCATACTTCACTTACCTGGCTCTCCTGGAAATGCTCGGTGTTGTAAACTACCTTGGAAGCTTACTCAACCTAAAACCATGGACAGATTATCGATTAGATTTTACTAAACCTCATTCTACACTATCCAGAAGCCTAAGGAAACTAGTTTAGGAGCTTAGTTCGTTATACATCTCCGATTACCACAAAGCCAGAACTAGTTTGCTCACAGCATTCTCGAGAGTCACATTTATCCACTCCCCAAATCATCGATAGTTACCAATGCAGCAAGGAATCGAAATAGAACTCACCTAGTTTGGAGAAAATCGGATGGAAGAATTGCCTAGAGAGCTCTGCTGCTTGAGCTGAATACCAAGAGAGGAGAGTAGGGAAAGAGTGGCGGCTACAGTGCATTTAATCACAAAGCCTCTTTCCTTAAATAGGTTATCCATTATAAGTTCTCAATTTACAACTATGCCCTTACTTAGTCACTCATTAACCTAATTAATACTTTTCTCAATTTTCTCCACAACATGTTTACTATTAAATGATGGAATAGAAATTGGTTTAATAGAACCGGGTGCTACACATGAATACGGCCTGCAAGGGACTATGTACATTTTCACTGTCAACCCCTTTTTCGGCACAAAACCTCCCTTAATCCACATGATGTAAATGATGAACAAGAACGTGATGTAAACGATGAAAACGATGAACAAGAACAAGAACAAGAAAAGATCATGAACATATGTTTTCCTTAAAATGTGCATTCATGCATACATGTTAGCGTTGCACTCCTTACTAAGCATTAGGCTTATAGTTTAAATCTTATGATGTAGGTGAAGAACTACCAGGTGAGGATTCCAAATTCAGTGAGGATGTCTAAGATTGGTTGCTGGATGGAGCTCAGGGTGACAGATTTGTGGCTAGAAAGGCGATTATGACCCCTGGTTACTGCTCTTATGATGTTAGTAAGAATTATACAAACTGAAATTAAGTAGGAAGGAATTTTATTAACATGATGGATTTTGAGATTTGTCTGACTGGATTTCTAAGTTTAAGAATGATCATGAGGAGATAGAATGATTTATGTTTTATTTAAGTCTTCCGCTACACGTATTTTGGATGAGTATATGATTTATACCTGTGTTATCTTATTTTAGTCAAGTTGAAATCTGTGAAAGTCAGGATGTCTCGTTTCGTAGATGTTGTCGTCGGTAGATACTGATCATTACCATCGGCAGATGCGAGGATTTCTTATTCACCGGTAGAGGTCTTCTATCGGATGATGATTATATGTCACGTGTGATGCACATGTCAATCGGCAGATGCTGATTATTACGATCGGCAGATGCTAGAAATTCCTTACTCACCGGTAGAGGTCTTCTATCGGATGATGATTATTATGTCACGTGTGATGCACATGTCAATCGACAGATGCTGATTATTACGATCGGCAGATGCTAGGAATTTCTTATTCACCAGTAGAGGTCTCTATCGGATGATGTTTAATATGTCATGTGTGATTCACACGTCAACCGGAAGATGTAGATTTTTTTCACTATCGGTAGAAGTGAGTATAATGTCTTGTCGTGTTGTGATCAGTAGATGTTGTCTATTTCTATCGGTAGATGTTATCTATTTTCCATCGGTAGAAGTTGTTTATTTCTATCGGATGAAGTTTAGTGAGTCAGGTGGGTTTCACGTGACAATTGGAAGAAGTTTTGTCGTTTTTGCTATCGGCAGATGTGAGAAGAAAGTTTTGTCGTTTTGCGATCGGCAGATGTGAGAAGAAGGTTTTGTCGTTTGCGATCAGTAGATGTCCTTTGATTTTCAATTCCCTCAGTCAAAAGTCTTAACGTTTTGTCTATTCATAAATGCTGTTTACATATTGAGTTTTCCCGCTGTATAATCGAGGATTATAGATAGAATTTTCATCATTGAGAGAGATTTTAAAATTTTCCATAAATTTCTTAGTCCAGTCCTATGTCATGGTTAACAATAGGGTTTGGGAGACTCGGGTTGTTACAATTATGGTATCAAAGCAAAACCGGGTTCTAAAATCGATTCTGCAGACTGCCTTCCAGCACAGATTTGTCACATGAGCACACTCCAACAACTGTAAGTGTAACGCCCCGAGTTTTCCAAACTCAGTTCGTTACTCATAAACCCGAACATAACTAGGAAATTTTTGACCAAATTTAAAACTTCGCTCGAAAGTCAAATTTGAACGTTTGCTAAAAACACAAAAACTTGCAGCGGAAATCTTTGAGCAAAGCAAGGTTAAGCAAAACTATAAAACGGTGTTCGAATAATCAGTTAAAATATTAAGAATGAATCCGGACAAAAGAGGTGAAAGCTTAAGCGTAAAATACTCAAATTCGCAAAAAGTCAAACGCATCTGCCGCTAAACAAGGTCAACGAAAAGGGCAGAAATAAAACCGAAGGCTTCCACCGATGACGTCAGCCGGAGGAATCATTCTTCCAACTTCAGTCGATCGCAAAATGACAAGTGTTACTACTCGCATCTACCGATGATGTCAGCCGGATGAATCATCCATCCAGCCTCTGCTGATCACAAAACAACAAATTCACTTACTCACCTCTTCCAGTAGATAAAATACTCGACATCATCCGGTTACAAAACGAAAAAAGACTTTTACCTTCATCATCCGATGGATAAAATACTCGACATCATCCGGTTACAAAACGACAAATTTTCTACTTATATCTTCCGATGACTTCCACTGAAGACATCATCCGATGACTTTACTGAAGACATCATCCGATGACTTTACTAAAGACATCATCCGATGACTTTACTGAAGACATCTTCCGTTAGATCAAAAATACTTAACAAAAACAGCATAGCAACAATTTCGCTCTAACAAAGAAAACTCTGACTACCAAAAGAACTTGAGCAATTCACTAAAATTCGTTCAAAACCACTTAAATCCGGACACTACTCCAACATTTGGTAAAACAACTGTTAACACCAACATAGTATAATTGTCTGGAAGAAAAATCTCAAAATGAATTCAGAAACATTAAAACCACTACTGTCATAAAACTCAACAAAAATTAAATCGATTCATTGTCCATTAAACCTTCACAACTACTGACAACAGTTAAGCTGCCTCATCAGAACACCAAGTCGAGACTTGGGTGTGCTCCTCTAACCTGTCTAAACCTCATTGTGCTCAGGAAAAATACCATCAGAAGTTTCTTCACCTACATCACAAAACTCATCTATTAGCCTAATGCTAAGTAAGCAAAGCGATAATGAAATGAAGTGCTAAAGCAAAATTCCTAGACATGCAGTTTCTACTTTAACATCTCTGTTGCATATGCGTTCATTCACTGATCTGATCCCTCAATTACATTGGAAGTGGGATCAGCTCTCCCAAAGTTATAAATCCTCTTCATCAGTTAAGGGACGGATTACTTCCCTTAATAGCTATATTGATCCTATATTCCACTTGGGAAGTGGATCAATCTTCCCAAAGTTATAAATCCCTTCATAAGTTAAGGGGTGGATTAGTTCCCTTAATAGCTTGTCTGTTGCAATCATTACATTCCTTACCATGCCAATACATGAAAATTCATTTTCGTATTCTTTCAAAAACATGATGCATGACATAAAGAAAATATTCAAGTACACACACAACTTACTGTTTTGTGATGTAGGCCCGAAGGCACATGCATACTCTAGTTACCTGGTCTCCTGGAAAAATGTCTCGGTGATTGGCTACTTCGAGAGCTTACTCAATCCTAAAATCATAAACAGAGCATACATTAAACTTTCTCTAATCTTCATTCTACACCGCTAGAAATTTAAGGAAACTAGTTTGGAAGCTTAGTTCATTGTGCATTCCCGATTTACCATAATGACCCGAACTAGTTCGCTCACAGCATTCTCGAAACTCACACTTATACTCTCCCCTATTCATCGATAGCTACCAATGCAGTAAGGAATCGAAATAGAACTCACCTAGTTTGGGAGAAAATCGAATGGAAGAATCGCCTAGAGAGCTCTGCTGCTTGAGCTGAAGACCGAGGGAAAAACAAGGAAATGGTGGCGGCTACAGTGCATTTAATCACGAAGCCTCTTTCCTTAAATAGGTTATCCATTATAAGTTCTCAATTTACCACTATGCCCTTGCTTAGTCACTCATTAACCTAATTAATACTTTCCTCAATTTTCTCCACAACATGCTTACTATTAAATAACGGAATAGAAATTGGTTTAATAGAACCGGGTGCTACAATCTACCCTCCTTAAAAGAATTTTGTCCCCAAAATTCAGTACCTGAACAGTTCTGGATGTTGGTCCATCATGTCCTGTTGGCGCTCCCAAGTTGTCTCCTCCACATTCTGGTTATGCCATAAGACTTTTACTAATGAAACTTCTTTGTTGCGCAGCACCTTCACTGCATAGTCTAGGATCCTTACTGGTTTCTCCTCATATGCAAGGGTAGGATGAACTTCAATACTCTGCTATTCCACAATCTGTTATGGATCTCTGACGTACTTCTTCAACATAGATACATGGAACATATTATAGATTCCTTCCATAGAGGTGGGTAGCTGTAACTCATAAGCTGCCTTCTCGATCCTTTTTAAGATGGAAAAGGGTCCGATAAATATGGGATTCAACTTGCCTCTCTTTCCAAATCTCACAACCCCTTTTAATGGTGATACCTTAAGAAAAACTTCATCACCTACTTCAAATTCTAATTCCCTGCGCCTTCTATCGGCATAGCTTTTCTGTCGGCTTTGAGCTGTTATAATTTTCTGTCAGATGAGGGCAATCTTTTTCACTATTTGCTGCACAATATCAGGACCAATTAGTTGAGCTTCTCTAACTTCATCCTAATACAAGGGAGATCTACATTTTTGCCCATACAATGCCTCATAAGGTGTCATTCCTATTGTTGCCTGAAAACTGTTATTATAATAAAACTCCACCAATGATAAGTACTTACTCCAAGAACTTTGAAATTCTAGCACACATGCACGGAGCATATCCTCTAATGTATGAATAGTTCTCTCGGACTGTCCATCTGTTTGAGGGTGAAAAGCTGTGCTAAAACTAAGCTGTGTTCCTATAGCCTTGTGCAAACTTTTCCAAAACTTAGATGTAAATCTAGAGTCTCGGTCTGAAACTATGGTACCTGGAACTCCATGTAACCTAACAATTTCTTGCACATACAATTCAGTAAGTTGATCCATCGAGTAAGTCACCTTTATTGGTAGGAAATGAGCAGATTTGGTTAGACGGTCAACTATCATCCAAATTGCATCATGTCCTTCAGTCGTTCTAGGAAATCCTACCACAAGGTCCATCGTTATTTGCTCCCATTTCCATTCGGGAACTGGTAAAAGTTGTAACATTCCAGCAGGTCTCTAATGCTCAGCTTTAACCTGTTGACAAACTAAGCACGATTCCACATATTCTGCCACACTCTTTTTCATACTTGGCCACAAATAATGTTGTCTAAGATCCTTGTACATCTTTGTACTCCCAGGGTGAACAGAGAACCTGGAAGAATGTGCTTCAGAAAGGATCTCAACACGAAGTTCTTTAACGGCAGGAACAAACCATCTATTTATAAACTTAAGGATTCCATCAGCAGAATAGTTAAAATCTGTTTTGTCCGTAGAATCCATGCTCAACTTGTACTTGTTACACTCGTCATCATTCGTCTGAGCTTCCTTTATTTTCTCCAAAATAGTAGGCTTTAAGGTTATGGCTGAGAGTATAGCTGATACACTGGATACTACTTCTAGATTAAACCTTTGGAATTCTGACTCTAAGGCTAATGGCATACTGAAAGTCATAGTTGGGGTTGGTGTTGTTACTCTACTTAAGGCATCCGCCACAACATTTGTTTTACCGGGATGGTATTTAATCTCAAAATCATAATCCTTTACAACTTCCAACCATCGACGCTGCCTCATATTCAATTCCTTCTGTGTGAAAATATACTTCAGGCTCTTGTGATCTGAAAATATCTCACAAGATTGTCTAAACAAGTAGTGCCTCCAAATCTTAAGTGCAAAAACCACTGTAGCTAGTTCTAAGTCGTGCGTAGGGTAATTCTTCTCATGTGTTTTCAGCTGTCTAGAGGCATAAGCTATTACTTTACCATCCTGCATTAACACACAACCAACATCAATTTTGGAAGCATCACAGTAAATGCTAAACTTACCATCTTCAACTGGAAGGGTTAAAATTGGAGCATTGGTAGTTTCTGTTTCAAGGTCTGAAAACTATGCTCACATTCGTCAGTCCATATATACGTCACATTTTCCTTATTAACTTAGTAAGGGGTGTAGCAATCTTCGAAAATCCTTCAATGAACTTTCTATAATATCCTGCTAGTCTAAGAAAACTCCTGATATCTGTAGCATTCCTCGGTTGGCGCCATTCCTTAATTTCTTGAACCTCAGCTGGATCGACAGATATTCCATCCCCAGAGATAACATGTCCTAAAAAGTGAACTTGGTCCAACTAAAACTCACACTTAGAAAACTTGGCGTATAGTTGGTGCTGTTTTAATACTTCCAACACCAAGGTCAGGTGCCTAGCATGCTCATCCTTGGAATGGGAATAGATTAAAATATCACCAATAAACACTATGACAAACTTATCCAAGTATTCATGAAAGACCCTATTCATAAGATCCATAAAGGCTGCTGGTGCATTTGTCAATCCAAAGGACATAACCAAAAACTCATAATGCCCATACCTTGTACGAAAGGCTGTCTTAGGGATATCTTCAGTCTTGACTTTCAGTTGATAGTAACCAGACCTAAGGTCGATCTTAGAGAAAACTCGTGCACCCTTAAACTGATCGAACAAATCATCAATTCTTGGCAAGGGATACTTGTTCTTGATGGTTAACTTATTTAATTCCCTATAATCAATGCACATACGCATTGATCCATCCTTCTTTTTGACAAAAAGAACAGGTGCACCCCACTGTCAAAAGCTAGGGCGTATGAACCCCTTATCCAATAATCCCCTCAACTGTTTCTTTAATTCCTTAAGCTCTGTAGGTGCAAGTCTATAGGGGTTCTTAGACACTGGTTCAGCGTCTGGGTAAACATCCACAACAAATTCAAATTCCCTATCTGGTGTCAAGCCAGTAAGGTAATCTAGGAATACTTCTGGGAAATCTTGGACAACTAAGACATTCTGAGGACTTACTTTTCCTACAAGTTGTGTGTCTAAAAAGCTAGCTAAGAAGCACAAGTACTCTGTGACGACCCCAGTTGGAGTCGCCACGTAATTCATAACTTAACCTCCTAAATTCATATTTACCCTGATCTCTATAGATCTTTCACCCTTCGACCACTTTACACTAAGGTCCCCATTGTATTATTATTTTTTTTAACCTTTCCTTAACAGAACTTAAGGACTTTAACATAACAGACAGAAACTAGATTCGTCGAACTTGACTTCCTCTTAAAACTAACAACATATTCATTCACAGAGTCGAGCGACCATACGCAGTCATCAGTTCTATAACA
This sequence comes from Begonia masoniana, assembly GCA_022432975.1. NCBI lineage: Eukaryota > Viridiplantae > Streptophyta > Magnoliopsida > Cucurbitales > Begoniaceae > Begonia > Begonia masoniana. The sequence goes on from CM039511.1 coordinate 27,891,361, forward strand.
AATTCGGGCAGGCAAGATATGCCCCCAAATTATTCTATGTTACTCTACTCGGGTTTGCATGCATCGGCTAATAGAGTGTACCTCTTCCGATTTGTCATGTGTGCTCTGCATGACTCAATTATCGTTGCCCAATAGAAGACATCTTCCGATGGACACTTGCATCTCTCATGACTCATTAAACATCACTCTGTCACTAAACGATAACAACATCTACGTCATCCGGTAATTGAATTACACTACATCTACCGATCACTAGACGACAAAACGATTCGTACATCGCCCGATATTAGAAATACACTACATCGCCTGATCACTAGACGACAAACATAACACTTACATCATCCGGTATTTGAAATACATGACATCTACCGATCGCTAGACGACAAAACAACACTTACATCATCCGGTATTTGAAATACACGACATCTACCGATCACTAGACGACAAAACAACACTTACATCATCCGGTATTTGAAATACACAACATCTACCGATAGACATTTGCAATCCACGTGTTCATTTAAGACATCTTCTGATAGAGAACATCTAACGGTGGATGCAAGCTCATACATCTTCCGATAGAGAACATTTATCGGTGGATGCAAATATACACAGACTTCTAACTTCATTGACTCATCACTCTTATAAATGAAAATCATAGACTCATCCAGAATTCTTGTAGCGGAAGACTTAGTTAAAATAACTCATTCTATATCCGTAAAAACATTCTCAGACTCAGTAATTAAACCAGACAATTTCAAAGGCTCGATGTTTCAAAATAAACTCATCCTACTTAGACTTCCATATTCATAATCATCACTAAAATCATAAGAGCATTAACCAGGGGGTCTTGTTCGCCATCCAGCCACAGAATTGCTCCCTGAACACCTTCCAGCAACCAAACTTAGACATCTTCATTAACTTTGGAATCCTCACCTGATATTTCGTCACCTACATCATAAGGTTTAAACTATAAGCCTAATGCTTAGTAAGGAATGCAATACTAACATGTATACATGAATGCATAGTTGCAAGAAAATCATGATCATGTTCGTTTCATGCTCTTTTCTTGTTCTTATTCGTGTTCTTGTTCATCACTTTCATCATATGGATTAAGGGAGGATTTGTGCCGTAAAGGGGGGATGACAGTGCAAGTGTACATAGTCCCTTTCAGGCCGTATTCATGGTCCTTCTCTTTGGAAAATGACATACGCCAAACCGCCCCCAACCCTCACTTAATCCGGTTGCATAAGTTTCATATTCATTCTCATATCTTGTTCATGGGGGAAAACATGCTCATAAATCATTTTTATATGCTTGAGAAGTAAATCATGATGCATGACATGAATGTTCTTAAATCATCAGACTATGGAAAATATCATACTAGACAGTCGACTTCATAGACTCTATCAGAACATCACATAACATAGTTCTCAAACATCCGTAAATCATCCAAGTACAAACCATCTTACTAACGTAAAACAAACATCAAACACATAACTAAATTAGTACCCTTAAGATGTAGAGCCCTAATGGCCGGAATCTTAATACATTCACTTACCTGGCTTCCTTAGCAAATTCGTGCACTACACTTCAAACTTCTTCACCTCGAATGTAGGTTATCGGAGTGGAGGCTGGAGGAAACGATCGCCAAAGAGGGAGTCGCCGACAGAGAAAGAGCTCTGAAAGCACGGGAATTGCCGAGAGAGAATGTCGGCTACAGTGGGGTTTAAGTGAGGTTTAAGGTTTCCATTTTCTTTTTATACTAAATAAAATCCCTCTTAATTACGGTTCTGCCACCACACAAATAGAAACCAAATAAGCTTAGGCATTAAAATTTAAATTAAAGATCAACAATAAAGGTGACAGTTAATTCCGTTAAGAAAATCACCTGGCTGAAAATGTCGGGTGTTACATCCACCCCTCCTTAAACGAAATTTTTGTCCCCGAAAATTGATCAAACAAAGAGCTCCGGATATTTGTCCAACATATCTTGCTGTCGTTCCTATGTGGCTTCTTCAACTCCATGATCTGTCCATAAGACCTTAACCAATGGAATTTCCTTATTCCTCAGAGTTTTCACTGCAGATTCCAAAATTTGCACTGGCTTCTTTTCATACATTAATGTTGGCTCAATTTCGACATCCACTGGCTTAACAACTTGTGTAGGATCCCGTATGCATTTTCTTAACATTGACACGTGAAAAACATTGTGAACTTTTTCCAGTGATAGGGGCAATTGTAGTCTATAAGCTGTGCTGCCGATCCTCTCCAAGACAGGGAATGACCCAACGAATCGCGGATTAAGCTTTCCCTTCTTGCCAAATCTTAGTACTCCCTTAAATGGTGAAATCTTTAGAAAAACTTCATCTCCAACAGAGAACACCAGATCTCTCCTCCTTTGGTCTGCATAACTTTTCTGTCGACTTTGTGCAGTAATCATTCTTTTCCTAATAATGGTAATCTTGTCTGACATCTGTTGCAAGATCTCGGGACCTAGGAGTTTTGCTTCACCAACCTCATCCCAGTACAAAGGTGATCTACACTTTCTGCCATAAAGTGCTTCATAAGGTGTCATACCAATGGTGGACTGGTAACTATTATTGTAGGAGAATTCCACCAAGGGTAAGTATCGACTCCAAGATGTCTGGAAATCCAGCACACACGCTCTCAACATATCTTCTAGTATCTGAATGGTCCTCTCAGATTGACCATCGGTTTGAGGGTGAAAAGCAGTGCTGAAAGACAATTTTGTTCCTAATGTGCCTTGCAAACTTTGCCAAAATCTTGAGGTGAATCTAGGATCACGATCGGAGACAATAGACAAGGGAATCCCATGCAATCTGATAATTTCCTGAATGTACAAGTTAGCAAGTTGCTCCATTATAAAAGTCATTCTTACTGGTATAAAGTGTGCTGATTTTGTCATTCTGTCAACCACAACCCAAATACTATCATGTCCTTTGATTGTCTTTGGTAATCCTACCACAAAATTGATACGAACCAAGATAGGTCCAAGCCCAATATCAAGGTATATAATCAATCTAACAAAGGAAGCTCTAATGTGAATCAAGGTGCGACCAAGCTCAAGCCCAAAGACAAACATCAATGTCAAAATATTGTAGTTCTTCATGGAGAAACATGTTTTACGGAGATCAACATCTTCAATTCAGCATCCCCTTACATTATGGCATTCTTCAAGGTGAGGCATAAATGGAGGATCAAGCACACGTTCAAAGATTATTGGATTACTTCTCAAAGGTTTCTATAGTGGGCTGGATCGCGTAATTTTAGAAATTTTCTTAAAGATAGTTTTAGAAAGTTTCTTAATTATAGTTTTAGAAAGTTACTTAATTATAGTTTTAGAAAGTTTCTTAATTATAGTTTTAGAAAGCTTTCCTAATCATAGATTTAGAAAGTTTTCCTAAGTATTATTTTAGAAAGTTTCCTAATTATCGTTTTAGTAATATTTCCTAATTACTTTTAGGATATTTTGTAGCCTATTTAAAGGCATAGGCGCTTCAACATTATTGAAAGCAATATACATGATTTTGAGTTACTCTTTGTGAGAATTTTCTCTTTTGTTCTTTGTGAAGAACTAGATCTTCTTCAAGTCAAAACTTGAAAGATCAACTTGATAGCTTTGGTTCTAACCACAAGTTCGGTTACGGGTCAAGCTCCTTGTTTGATAACTTTGGTTCCGTCGGCAAGGTTCGATTGGGGTCAAGTTCCTTATACTTGATTTCACAGGCGTTCTTGAGTTTCTAATTCCGCGTTGTTGAAGGGTCTCGGGTTTCATATACACGTGGTTCTCATCAAAAATCCATGGCAATGTTTTCCCACTCCCATTCAGGGATCGGTAAGGGTTGAAGAGTACCTCCTGGGTGTTGGTGTTCTGCTTTAACTTGTTGGCATAGCAAGCATGACTCTACAAACTTGGCCACATCCCTTTTTAAATTTGGCCACCAATAATGTGGCTTCAAGTCCAGATACATCTTGGTGCTACCAGGATTTACAGAGAAAGAAGATGAGTGTGCCTCAGCCTAGATCAACTCACGCAACTCCTTATCACTTGGAATGTGCAACGACCCTTAACCGTACCCTAATTTTACCGTATTATTTTTTTTATAAGTACAAACTTCTAAATCTGACTTTTGAGCGGAAATAACACTTTTAAAATCAAAATCGGAATTTGTTAACGGCATTTGAAAACTACTTTGAAATCTATCCAAAATAACTTAAAACCATTAAGTAAATAATTAATTATTAAAAGAAAACATTTAAATTTAAACCATTTTTTTTTATGTTAAGTTCTGCCGTTTGGCAGAACAGGTGGTGATTGCTCGCCATAAAGTGGCGAGCAATCGCCAATAGGCGATTACACATTTGCCTAGCGATCGCCAATGGCGATCGCCAGGCATGAGGTGGCGATTGCTCGCCATTCTGTGGCGAGCAATCGCCACGCTCTCTGGAAATTTTCCAGAGAGCACCCTTCCCATCCCTTCTTTTCCCCTCCTCCTTCGATTTCTCACGCCCTGCACTTTTTCTCACGCCCTGCACTTCGCACACTCTCAACACACAACATACAACACAAAAACACACACAACTCCCCTTTTTCCTTCCTTCATCATACATCTTTAAATTTCACAAACACACTTCTACGTACATACATCGCTATTAAACACCTATTCACCGACTCGAAACACAATTAAACATGACCAATTTCGTAAAAACGAACCGCGTGGTTCCGTTTAAAAGTTTAACATATCCTCCTGTTTTTTAAATCAGTAAAACTTTACAAAATACATTCAATTTCTCAAAATACTTTCTATTAACTATCCAGATCCCAACATCCTATAATGTTCTAACAATTTCTATCCAAAATAATCCAAATACCTATGTATGTCCCCACGGGTCAAAATAACGCTCCGACTGCCAGCGCACTCCCCCGGGCCATCCTCCTTCAACGTGCTCATAGTTCAGGCGGAGGGACGTCTTCCTCACCTGTCTCAAAGTCAACTACACCATAGAATTAAACACGTGAGCTAGAGGCTCAGTAAATCTAAGTGAATGCACGTGAATGCTATGCTATGCATGTACAGTTCGAAATCATGCGTCCTACATTTTTGCTATGCATTTCATTTAAGTCACCGGGGCTTTTCTATCATTAGATAGGAACGGCACATCCGGCGATTGGATAGCCCCTCGTATCTAACCCGGGGGGAAGACATGCTTCGTCCGACAGCCATGTCTGAACCACCGCCACCGACGTGACCCTCATTACATTCATTACCTTTTCATTATCATTTTCCTTTTCATGAAAATATGCATAGAAACTCATTTTCATGCCGTTCGAAAACTATGATGCGTGAACAAATATCATGCTATGAATGAAATAAGAACAAGTAGAAACATACGATAATAAACTGACAATTGACGACTTAACAAAGCATAATTCTAACTACCCGTTCTAAACTACCCAAACACTACATATCTCCAATTTCCTCGATCGACTCAATTCATACGGTGTAGGCCAAGACGGCCAAACAAGTCACAGAGACTTACCTCGCGTCATTGTACACCGAGCTCCATCCACGAGCGTTTGTTCACCTATACATTTCACAATATACGACATTAAATCGAGTCTAAATCGCCAAACTCCAAAAATTGCTAACTCCTAATTAAAGAAAAATCTCCTAAACTCTATTTTAGTTCGTTGAGGCATTTCATCGAGCAATTCGCGCTCGAGATTTCAAAAACTCCATTAATGGAGGTTTTTAAGCTCCAACTTAACCAAATCTCAAATACACCTCAACAAACCGATGAACTACGCTCCGATAATCATCAATTCGTCTATTAGAGGCATAACTAAGCTCAACCTATCAATTTCAAACATCGATTCACGTTTTCGACGAAAACCCTAACGAATCCTAATCGTTCTATACCCTAGAAATTGATATTTAACGTTCCAAAAGCTTAGAGTCTTACCTAGAGAGCGAAGACGGAAGAGAAACGTGAAGAGTTGCCGGAGTTTGGAGGGGCGTTGGCCGGTGTTCGAAGTCAATCGCCGTTGAGAGGAGAACGTCGCGCGAAGGAGAGGGAAAGGAAAGAAATTGGCGTGGGGAGGAAGAGAGAAATGAGGAAATTTTGATTTTTAATTAAACTTTGATTTGACAATTACTAAATTGCCCTTCCATTTGATTTCAATTTATTCCTCCAATTGTCTCGTTATTTAACTAACGATTCGTTTTCTCCAAATTTTCATATTTCACCATAAATTTCAATTTATTATTACGGCTTTGTTAAAACTTTCCATTCATAAAACGGACTTAATCTGACGTATTTACAAAATTGCCGTTTATATCAGAATAAATTTAAATCCCGCAAAGCCGGGTGTTACATTCCACCCACCTTATTTAAATTTTGTCCTCAAAATTTGGTTATACAAATAATTCGGGATATTTTAACATCATATCCTGTTGTCTTTCCCAAGTAGCCTCCTCCACATCATGGTTCCTCCATAAAATCTTTACCAGAGGAATCTCCTTATTTCGCAACACCTTGATAGAAGACTCTAAGATTCGCACCGGCCTTTCCTCGTAGGTCAGCGTTGGTTGCACTTCAATCTCCCTTGTTTCAACGACGTGTGATGGATCGCGCACGCATTTTCTGAGCATAGACACGTGGAACACATCATGAATACCTTCCATAGATGCCGGGAGTTGTAACCTGTACGCCATGGTCCCAATCCTCTTCAAAATAGGGAATGGCCCCACAAAACGAGGGTTCAACTTGCCTCGTCTTCCAAATCGCATAACGCCCTTAAACGGAGAAATTTTTAAATACACCTCGTCACCTTCCTTAAACTATAATTCTCTCCGTCTGGTGTCAGCATAACTCTTTTGGCTGCTTTGTGCAATCTCTATGCGTTGTCTAATAACAGCGATCTTCTCTGCTGTTTGTTGCAAAATATCTAGGCCAACAATGCTAGCTTCGCCTACCTCATCCCAATATAGTGGAGACCTGCATTTTCGACCATACAGCGCCTCATACGGAGCTATGCCAATAGTAGCCTGGAAGCTGTTGTTGTACGAAAACTCAATCAATGGCAGATATCGGCTCCACGAGCCCTGAAACTCTAGCACGCAAGCTGTAAGCATATCCTCAAGAATTTGATTTGTTCTTTCTGTCTGTCCGTCAGTCTTAGGATGAAATGTCATGCTAAAATTCAACTGAGTTCCCATTGCCTTATGTAAACTCTTCCAGAACTTCGAAGTAAATCTGGCATCTCTATCAGAAACAATAGAGATGGGCACTCCATGTAGTCTGACAATCTCCCGTACGTACAGCTCAGCTAGCTGATCCATAGAATAAATCATTTTCACTGGCAGGAAGTGAGCCGTCTTTTTCAAACGGTCCACAATCACCCAAATACCATCGTGCCCCTTTGTTGTTCTCGGGAGTCTAACTATGAAATATGTGGATATTTGCTCCCATTTCCACTCTGGAATAGGCAGTGGCTATAGGGTTCCAGCTGGCCTTTGATGTTCTGCCTTAACCTGTTGGCAAATCAGGCAGGTTTCCACGTACCTGGCAATTTCTCTCTTCATGTTAGGCCACCAAAAATGTTGTCTCAAGTCTCTATACATTTTGGTGCTTCCCGGATGCACTGAATACGCTGAGGAATGTGCCTCAGTTAAGATCTCATTTTTCAGCTCATCATCATTAGGCACGTACCACCTGTGCCTGAATTTCAGTACTCCATCATCTGTCAGGTTGAAGTCAGATGAACCTTCAGATGTCATGCTCGTTTGATGCCTTTCACTCTCCAAATCGCTTTGTTGAGCTTCTCGTATCTTGTCTAAAATCGTCGGTCTAAGAGAGATGTTAGTGAGCATGTTAGACAATTCTGCCACAATCTCTACATCGAACTTCTCAATCTCAGACCTCAACATTACCGACATCGATGCTAGCGAAGACAGGCTTGTAGTAGGCATTCGGCTCAAGGCATCAGCTACTTTATTTGCCTTGCCTGGGTGATATTTAATTTCAAAATCGTAATCCTTAACGAATTCCAGCCACCTTCTTTGCCGCATGTTCAACTCTTTCTGTGTAAATAGATATTTTAGGCTCTTGTGATCCGAGAACACTTCACACTACTACCCATACAGATAGTGTCTCCAGATTTTTAATGCAAAGACGACCGCTGCAAGCTCAAGGTCATGTGTCGGATAGTTTTGCTCATATGGCTTCAACTGTCTAGAAGCATAGGCAATGACCCTGCCTTCCTGCATCAACACACATCCCAGTCCAACTCTCGAGGCATCACAGTAAATACTGAATTTATCACCCTCGACTGGTAGTGTCAGAACTGGAGCTGTAGTCAATCTCTGTTTCAGCTCCACAAAGCTCCTTTCACAGGCAGGCGACCATACAAACTTCTCATTCTTTCTCGTCAATCGGGATAGAGGGACTGCTATCCTTGAAAATCCCTCAATGAATTTCCTGTAATATCCAGCTAAACCAAGAAATCCTCTGTAACGACCCCGGCCAGGAGCCGTCACGTATTCATATTCTTTCATTAACCGTTTGCTTGACTTTTACTATTATTACATTCACTTACTATCTCACAACAGACTTTCACATTTTACATATATTTTTTTTTATTTTCTAAACTGGTAATAGAGACGCAGAACCATTAAGGAAAACGAACCCTCTCGTGCCCGACTTCCCATACCTCATCGGCTTAACTTTCACAGAGTCGAGCGACTAGACTCGGTCATTGGCTTCTTGACAATTTCGGGAAAAGAGGAGGTGCCCTCAATTCTCTTAACATAATACCACTCGGGTTTGCATGGGTTGCATGCGTTGACAACCCTCAAAAATTTAGTCGTCCGGTCATCACGTGCATTACACGTGACTCGCTTAACATCACCTAAAAGGAGACATCTTCCGGTGGGCACGTGGGCCTCGCGTGCTAAATAAAAACACCATCCGGTCACTAAATGACAAAAACACATTTTATATCTTCCGGTCGCTAAACGACAAAACACATTTTACATCTTCCGGTGACGTCATCCGGAAGATTGAACCATCATACAACTATCCTTCGGCATCTGCCGATGACGTCAGCCGGAAGACTAAACCATCAAACAATTAACCTTCGGCATCTGCCGATGACGTCAACCAGAAGACTAAACCAACAAACAACTACCCTTCGGCATCTGCCGATGACGTCAGCCGGAAGACTAAACCATCAAACAATTCACCTTCGGCATCTGCCGATGACATCAACCGGAAGGCTAAACCAACAAACAACTACCCTTCGGCATCTGCCGATGACGTCAGCCGAAAGACTAAACCATCAAACAATTCACCTTCGGCATCTGCCGATGACGTCAACCGGAAGGCTAAACCAACAAACAACTACCCTTCGGCATCTGCCGATGACGTCAGCCGGAAGATTGCCTCATCCAGCTTCCGTCCTACGGTAGAGAACACTAAATCATCAAATGACTCCTCCCAACAGAAAGAAAACACAACTCATTCAAAATGCATATAGCGGAAGACTTAGGCAACAGATCATTTATAAATCTATATAATCATTCCCTGACTTAGTGATCCACTAAACAGTTTCAAAGCTCAACATTTTAAATAACCTCATCCTACTTAAACTACCATATCCTCTAACATACTGTAACATAAGAGTTTTAACCAGGGGTCATAAATCGCCTCTCCAGTCCCGCACTGTCACCTTGAGCATCCTCCAGCAACCAGCCTTAAGCATCCTCTTTGAACATAACATCCTCACCTGAACCTTCTTCACATAAGCCTAATGCTTAGTAAGGAATGCATGCTGACAGATATACATGAGTACACAATTTAAAGAGACATAATTCATAAACCATTCTTCATTCATGTTCATCTTTATCATTTACATAACATGTATTAAGGCAGGGAACGAGGGAGGAAGACAGGGGTACATAGTCATTTGCCTATCACGGCAGTCATACATAATCATTTTCCTATCGCGGCAATCATGATACATCACTCGGCCTCCCCAGTGGGAGAATTCGCGAGCCATACATATCATTACTCGGCCTCCACCAGTGGGAGATTTCGCGAGTCATACATATCATTAACTCGGCCTCCACCAGTGGGAGATTTCGCGAGTCATACATATCATTAACTCGGCCTCCACCAGTGGGAGAATTCGCGAGTCATACATAACATTAACTCGGCCTCCACCAGTGGGAGAATTCGCGAGTCATACATAACATAGTCTTTTCCCCGTTCTGCACTTAATCATGGTTACATTTACTTTTCATGTTCTCTACTTAATCATAAACGTGGCATGATGCATAGATATGAGGTTCATAGAGAAAAGTCATACCATAAGGACAAGTAGAACATCCTGTAACTTTACATTTACTTACACAACTTCTTCATATCGTGGAAATAACAAGTCATAGTCAATAAGCTAACATCTCAGTGATTTCCTAATACCCTTGCAGTGTAGGGCCCTAGTGGCCGGAAATCTTAATACATTCACTTACCTGGATTCCTTAGCAATCCGAGCTTCTTTCCTTTAAACTTCTTCACCTAAAACATGTACATTACAGTAGTTAAAACAAAGTCCTAATAGTCCTAATCACAAACCATCCTAGGATCTAATAGCTAAAGTCATTCTGATTCCTCTGTTTGACACCCTGCAGTCTGAAATCCGAAACTAGGTGGACAGGTTTTACCATTGATTAAATCCGAGTTGGTTACTTAAAATGCTCAGAATCGATTCGGGATGACATTTCTACTCTCAGATTAAGAAAATCACAAACTGCTCGGCCACTGCTAAAAATCCGAACTCAGTGCCGAGCTGAGAACAGAGCTCTATTTACTAATGAATGACTACATTGTCCATTTCATACCTCGGGTGTGGATTTGCAGATAAAAGCAAGCTCGAAACCGGTCGTCGGCAGAGGAAAGTTCTGGTAGCCGAGAGCAAGAACTTGGGAGAGAAGAAATCGCCGAGAGGGAATGTCGGCTACAGTGGCAATAAATGAGATTTAAGGTTTCCAATTCCTATTTATACTAAATCCATCGATTTTAATTTACAAAACTGCCACCCAACCTAGTTTTACTTAACTTGTAATAATTTATCTTAACATTAAATTTTAAATCATAAAGGTTAAATAAGAGGGTGACAATGAAAATGGTCAGAAAATCACCTGGCCGAAATGTCGGGTGTTACATCCTCGTACCTCTCGTACATTTTTAGGCTGTGGCCAGTGCTTGACAACCTCAATTTTTGCTGGATCCACTGAGATTCCCTCCTCAGATATGATATGACCGAGGAAGCTTACTCGGTCCAGCCTGAATTCACACTTGGAAAACTTCGGGTATAATTGGTGTTGACACAAGGTCCTTAGAACAATCCGTAAATGCTCCTCATGCTCCTCCTTTGTCTTAGAATAAACCAGGATGTCATCTATAAAGACAACGACGAACCTGTCCAAATACTCTTTGAAAACGCGGTTCATCATATCCATAAATGCTGCAGGAGCATTCGTAAGTCCAAAAGACATCACAAGAAATTCGTAATGCCCATATCTCGTTCGAAACGCTGTCTTTTCAATATCTTCTTTCCGAACCTTCAACTGATAATAACCCGAGCGCAGGTCAATCCTTGAAAACACTCGGGCACCCTGCAGTTGGTCAAACAGATCGTCAATTCGGGGCAGTGGATACTTGTTCTTGACGGTCAATTTATTTAACTCTCGATAATCAACGCACATTCTGAGAGTTCCGTCCTTTTTCTTCACTAATAGGACTGGCGCGCCCCAAGGAGAAAAGCTGGGTCGAATAAACCCTTTGTCTAATAATTCCTCCAACTGTGACTTCAGCTCTTTCAATTCAACAGGCGCCAATCTATACGCATTCTTGTATACAGGTGCTGAACTCGAATAAACATCAATTACAAATTCGATCTCCCGATCAGGCGGTAGTCCGGGAAGATCGTCGAGAAAAATCTTTGAGAATTCCTTAACAACCGGAAGATCATCTGGTTTCGATTTATCAAGTAGTCGAGTATCAATCACCGTGGCCACAAAAATCGAGCACCCATCTTTAAATTGTTCTCTGGCTATCATCGAATAAGTAGTAGGTAGACCGCTTAACCTATTCATTGCCTGAAAAGTGAACTCAACTTTGTTCGGGGGGCGGAAAGTCACCAACCCGGACCCGCAGTCAATTGTGGCGCAATGGCGTGCAAGCCAATCCATCCCCAAAATAAGATCATACACCTCTATACCCATAACTATCAACCGGGCATAGAGGGTGTTGTTTCCCACAGAGACGACATTGCCCTGGAAAACCTAATCTAACTGCATATTCGCTCCTGAAGGCAGCATTACTCGATACTCGCACTCCGCTAACTCAGATACTAGCCCCAATCTAATCATGCAAGCAGTTGAAATGAAGGAGTGCGTAGCTCCCGTATCAATCAAGGAAAATACCGGTACACCCATGACTAAAATAGTACCTGCTACGACGGATGGCTGTGCCTCGTCGTTGACATCTCCAGGCTCAATAAATGCGAAGATCCTTGGCATAACTCGTCGCTGATCTTTGCCCTATTGATTTCTGCCTGACTGATTTAGGTCGAACAACGGGCAATTCATAACATAATGGCCAACTTCTCCGCACCTGAAATAGCTGTTGGTACCCATCCGACACTCGCCAAAATGTTCTTTCTGGCATTTAGGACAAACAAGCTTCTGAGCAGCCCCTTGAACTTGCTTTCCTTTGCCCTGTTCATTCCCTCCTTCATGAGGCCTTTTGACACCTCGTTGTTGTTGTTGTCCTCTGGGTTGCCAACTCCTATTTCGTATCTGCGGCTGAATCTCCCGAAAGAAACCTTTTGCAGGTTCCCTTGGCTTAATGCATGTCAACTCAGCAGCCTCGAACTCCAGGGCTCTCGCTGCAATCTCCTCGTACGGCACATCTAGAATACCCGATACTATAATGTTCTTTCGGATCTCCCTGTTCAGTCCATCCATGAATTGTTGCACCTTTTCTTCATTATCAATGACTAGACGCGGTGCAAACTTGGATAAAGCTTCAAACTTTCTGATATACTCTGCAACCGTACTAGTCTGTTTCAATTGCGTAAATTCAGCTCTCTTTGCCGCCCTCACTGTACGGCTGATATATTTGTCAAAGAACACGGTCTTAAACCGTTCCCACCTCATCAGCGCCACGTCCGTTGTAGCCTTAACTGAATCCCACCATGACCAGGCATCCAATATGGGGAAGGTCTAGCATTAATAGAAGTCATCACCGACATTTCCTTACTGTTCCTTGAAGCTTGAAAGGTATTCTCAAACTACCAGGGGGTTGGAAACTAACTTCCTGTCCTACAATCAATTGTGGTGTGGTGCTTAAACAACCAGTCCATTCCTAGAATCACATCAAATCTCATTATTTCCATAACAATGAGGTTAGCTGGTAGGTTCATGTTTCCTACTAATACAGCTCTATCAACCATCACTCAGTTGAGTGCATGCGTTCACCAGAGGGTAATGCGACATTAAACACATACTCAGTAGGGGTAAGCTTTACATCTAACTTATCAGCAAATGTAGATGCTATGAATGAATGTGTTGCTCCAGAATCTATCAAAGTAAAAGCGGGTAAAGAGTTGACCAGTATAGTACCTGACACAACAGCAGGCTGTTCATTATCGCCTGACTCCATCATGGAGAATATCCTCGGTTTTATCTTAGCAGGGCTATTCTTTAAGACCGGGAAATCTCGGTTAATATGGCTGACCTTGCCGCAGTTGAAGCATCGGGTGACTCTAGGCTTCGGGCAGTCTCTGTACCTGTGTCTGATCTTTTCACAGTTGAAACACTTTCCCATCCCAAACCTACACTCACCCAGGTGGCTTTTTGAACATATTGGGCATTTGGGAAACTTTCTGGTATCCTTCACTCTCTTCCCTGTTCCACGGTTACTTTGGCCTTCACTAGGCCTCTTCACCCCTCTCTGTTGTTGTGGCTAAACAAACTTTCGTGGGGCTTCTTTTTGTTCAGCACACATCCTTTCAGCTTCTTCCACTTCCAGGGCAATGGACACGACTTCGCTGAATGTCAAGCCTTTAATACCACAAAATTTAACTCCTTGGTAAATTTTCGGCTTCAGCCCATGCACAAATTTGAACACCTTGTCCTCGTCCTTGTGAGCAAAATGTCCAGCAAACCTGGACAGGGACTCAAATTGCCTACTGTACTCGGCCACAGACCCCGTCTGCTTCAAGTTCAAAAACTCCAACTTCTTCGCGGTCTAGACAGGGCTATTAAAATACTTCTCATAGAAAATGTCCTTGAATAGTGACCAAGGCATCGCCAAAACATCAGTGGTGGTCTCTATTGTTTCCCACCAGAGTTGAGCTTCACCAGCCAAGTGAAATGTTGCCAACGTGACCTTTTCTCCTTCTCCAATGTTGGCACACCTAAACATACTTTCAATCTTCCTAAGCCATCCATCAGCAATAACTGGATCAGATGACTGTCCATCAAACGTGGGTGGTCTTAGTGTAACACCCGACATTTCGGCCAGGTGATTTTCTGACCATTTTCATTGTCACCCTCTTATTTAACCGTTATGGTTTAAATTTAATGTTAAGACAAATTTATTACAAGTTGTGTGAAACTAGGTTGGGTGGCAGTTTTGTAATTAAAATCGATGGATTTAGTATAAATAGGAAATGGAAACCTTAAACCTCATTTATTACCATTGTAGCCGACATTCCCTCTCGGCGATTCCTTCTTTCCCAAGTTCTTGCTCTCGGCTACCAAAACTTCCCTTACCGACGGCTGGTTTCGAGCTTGCTCTTCTCTGCAAATCCACACCCGAGGTATGAAATGGACAATGTAGTCATTCATTAGTAAATAGAGCTCTGTTTTCAGCTCGGCACTGAGTTCGGATATTTTTAGCAGTGGCCGAGTAGCTTTAGACTTTTTAAAATCTGAGAGTAGAAATGTCATCCCGAATCGATTCTGAGCATTTTAAGTAACCAACTCGGATTTAATCAATGGTAAAACCTGTCCACCTAGTTTCGGATTTCAGACTGCAGTGTGTCAAACAGAGGAATCAGAATGACTTTAGCTATTAGATCCTAGGATGGTTTATGATTAGGACTATTAGGACTTTGTTTTAACTACTGTAATGTACATGTTTTAGGTGAAGAAGTTTAAAGGAAAGAAGCTCGGATTGCTAAGGAATCCAGGTAAGTGAATGTGTTAAGATTTTCGGCCACTAGGGCCCTACACCGCAAGGGTATTAGGAAATCACTGAGATGTTAGCTTATTGACTATGATCTGTTATTTCCACGATATGAGAAGTTGTGTAAGTAAATGTAAAGTTACAGGATGTTTTACTTGTCCTCATGATATGACTTTTCTCTATGAACTTTATGTCTATGCACTGTGTTCCTGTTATGATTAAGTTGAGAATATGAAAAGCAAATGTAACCGAGATTAAGTGCAGAGCGGGGAAAGACTATGTTATGTATGACTCGCGAATTTTCCCACTGGTGGAGGCCGAGTTAATGATATGTATGGCTCGCGAATTCTCCCACTGGGGAGGCCGAGTGATGTATCATGATTGCCGCGATAGGCAAATGATTATGTATGACTGCCGCGATAGGCAAATGACTATGTACCCCTGTCTTCCTCCCTCGTCTCCTGCCTTAATACATGTTATGTAAAAGATAAAGATGAACACGAATGATGAAAGGTTTATGAACTTATGTCTCTTTAAATTGTGTACTCATGTATATCTGTCAGCATGCATTCCTTACTAAGCATTAGGCTTATAGTTAAACCTTATGGTGTAGGTGAAGAAGGTTCAGGTGAGGATGTTATGTTCAAAGAGGATGCTTAAGGCTGGTTGCTGGAGGATGCTCAAGGTGACAGTGCGGGACTGGAGAGACGATTTATGACCCCTGGTTAAGACTCTTATGTTACAGTATATTAAAGAATATGGTAGTTTAAGTAGGATGAGATTATTTTAAAACGTTGAGCTTTGAAACTGTCTAGTGATCACTGAGTCAGGGAATGATTATATAGATTTATAAATGGTCTGTTGCTTAAGTCTTCCGCTATATGCATTTTGAATGAGTTGTGTTTTTCTTTCTGTTGGAAGGAGTCATTTGATGATTTAGAGTTCTCTACCGTAAGACGGAAGCTGGAAGAGGTAGTCTTCCGGCTGACGTCATCGGCAGATGCCGAAGGAATAGTTGTTGATGGTTTAGTCTTCCGGTTGACGTCATCGGCAGATGCCGAGAGTTAGTTGTTTGATGGTTTAGTCTTCCGGCTGACGTCATCGGCAGATGCCGAAGGAATAGTTGTTGATGGTTTAGTCTTCCGGTTGACGTCATCGGCAGATGCCGAGAGTTAATTGTTTGATGGTTTAGTCTTCCGGCTGACGTCATCGGCAGATGCCGAAGGGTAGTTGTTTGTTGGTTTAGTCTTCCGGCTGACGTCATCGGCAGATGCCGAAGGATAGTTGTATGATGGTTTAGTCTTCCGGATGACGCCACCGGAAGATGTAAAATGTGTTTTTGTCATTTAGTGACCGGATGATGTTTTAATTTAGCACGCGAGGTCCACGTGCCCACCGGAAGATGTCTCCTTTTAGGTGATGATAAGCGAGTCACGCGTAATACACGTGATGACCGGACGACTAAGTTTCTGAGGGTTGTCAACGCATGCAACCCATGCAGACCCGAGTGGTATTTTGTTAAGAGAATTGAGGGCACTTCATCTTTTCCCGAAATTGTCAAGAAACCGATGACCGAGTCCAGTCGCTCGACTCTGTGAAAGTTTGAGCCGACGAGGCGTGGGAAGTTGGGCATGAGAGGGTTCGTCTTCCTTAATGGTTCTGCGTCTCTATTACCAGTTTAGAAAAAAAAATATATATGTAAAATGTGAAAGTCTGTTGAGAGATAGTAAGTGAACGTAATAATAGTAAAAGTCAAGCAAACGATTAATGAAAGGATATGAACACGTGACGGCTCCTGGCCGGGGTCGTTACACTTAGTCTCTAAAATCTATCTCCAGAATGTTCATTGCTAGAACTCGAGTTAGCACTTCCTTGCACCTCTCGGTTTAACAGCACTCCTATATGATCGGACTGCTGACGCACTAGGTCTGTTTGCTGACGTACCAAATCTGTTAGCTAATCACGCTAGAATCTTCTCCACGTCCCGGGTTCAGTATCTCTCTTGGTACTCTTGGTCTTCCTGGTCGCCCAGACATTTTACTAAATTCCTGCATAGGGTTAACTACTCTCATAAACATCTAATAACTAAGGCTAACATAAACACTTACAGTTGTTGGAGTACTCCCATGCGACGACTGGCACTGATGAGTAATCTATTGAACGGTTTAACTGAATGTCTCTGATACAAATCTGTAACGCCCTGAGTTTTCCAAACTCAGTTCGTTACTCATAAACCCGAACATAACTAGGAAATTTTGGACCAAATTTGAAACTTCGCTCGAAAGTCAAATTTGAACGTTTGCTAAAAACACAAAAACTTGCAGCAGAAATCTTTGAGCAAAGCAAGGTTAAGCAAAACTATAAAACGGTGTTCGAATAATCAGTTAAAATATTAAGAATTAATCCAGACAAAAGGGGTGAAAGCTTAAGCGTAAAATACTCAAATTCGTAAAAAGTCAAATGCATCTGCTGCTAAACAAGGTCAACGAAAAGGGCAAAAATAAAACCGAAGGCTTCCACCGATGACGTCAGCCGGAGGAATCATTCTTCCAACTTCAGCCGATCGCAAAACGACAAGTTTTGCTACTCGCATCTACCGATGACGTCAGCCGGATGAATCATCCATCCAACCTCTGCCGATCACAAAACGACAAATTCACTTACTCACCTCTTCCGGTAGATAAAATACTCGATATCATCCGGTTACAAAATGACAAAAGACTTTTACCTTCATCATCCGATGGATAAAATACTCAACATCTTCCGGTTACAAAACGACAAATTTTCTACTTATATCTTCCGATGGCTTCCACGGAAGACATCATCCGATGACTTTACTGAAGACATCATCCGATGACTATACTGAAGACATCTTCCGATAGAACAAAAATACTCAACAAAAACAGCATAGCAACAATTTCGTTCTAACAAAGAAAACTCCGACTACCAAAAGAACTTGAGCAATTCACTAAAATTTGTTCAAAACCACTTAAATCCGGACACTACTCCAACATTTGGTAAAACCACTATTAACACCAACATAGTATAATTGTCTAGAAGAAAAATCTCAAAATGAATTCAGAAACATTAAAACGACTACTGTCATAAAACTCAACAAATTAAATCGATTCATTGTCCATTAAACCTTCACAACTACTAACAACAGTTAAGCTGCCTCATCAGAACATCAAGTCGAGACTTGGGTGTGCTCCTCCAACTTGTCTAAACCTCATTGTGCTCAGGAAAAATACCTTCAGAAGCTTCTTCACTTACATCACAAAACTCATCTATTAGCCTAATGCTAAGTAAGTAAAGCGATAATGAAATGAAATGCTGAAGCAAAATTCCTAGACATGCAGTTTCTACTTTCACATCCATGTTGCATATGCGTTCATTCACTGATCTGATCCATCAATTCCATTGGGAGTGAGATTAGCTCTCCCAAAGTTATAAATCCTCTTCATCAGTTAAGGGGCGGATTACTTCACTTAATAGCTATATTGATCCTATATTCCACTTGGGAAGTGGATCAATCTTCCCAAAGTTATAAATCCCTTCATAAGTTAAGGGGTGGATTAGTTCCCTTAATAGCTTGTCTGTTGCAATCATTACATTCCTTACCATGCCAATACATGAAAATTCATTTTCGTATTCTTTCAAAAACATGATGCATGACATACAGAAAATATTCAAGCACACACACAACCTACTGTTTTGTGATGTAGGCCCGAAGGCACATGCATACTCTACTTACCTGGTCTCCTGGAAAAACCTCTCGGTGATTGGCTACTTCGAGAGCTTACTCAATCCTAAAATCATAAACACAGCATACATTAAACTTTCTCTAATCTTCATTCTACACCGCTAGAAATTTAAGGAAACTAGTTTGGAAGCTTAGTTCATTGTGCATTCCCGATTTACCACAATGTCCCGAACTAGTTCGCTCACAGCATTCTCGAAACTCACACTTATACTGTCCCCTAATCATCGATAGCTACCAATGCAGCAAGGAATTGAAATAGAATTTACCTAGTTTGGGAGAAAATCAAATGGAAGAATCGCCTAGAGAGCTCTGCTGCTTGAGCTGCAGACCGAGGGAAAAACAAGGAAATGGTGGCGGCTACAGTGCATTTAATCACAAAGCCTCTTTCCTTAAATAGGTTATCCATTATAAGTTCTCAATTTACCACTATGCTCTTACTTAGTAACTCATTAACCTAATTAATACTTCCCTCAATTTTCTCCACAACATGCTTACTATTAAATAACGGAATAGAAATTGGTTTAATAGAATCGGGTGCTATAGTAAGTGTCTATGATTTGAGTAATGTCATTACGTTAAGATGTGTTTATGATTATTTGTTTAGCAATCTCAAAATGGTAAGAGGTCAACAAAGAGAGAGCAATGAGGATAGTAACACCATCGCTCAGCTAACCGAGTTGGTTATTCGCCAGTCCCGCCAAATTGAGCAGTGGGTGACTGCTAGGGATGAGCAAGGGAATTCTAGCTCAAATACGACTCACGACAATGGAAGCGAGCGTTTTCACCGCCTTCGACCTCTAGTATTCAATGGTCAAGTTTCGGATTCTATTTATGCTGAGGAGTGGATTCGGACAATTGAGGACATGTTCAAGTATGCCAAGGTCGATGATGGGGACAAGGTCACCTGTGCTGTTTTTCATCTTGCATTGGGTGCAAGGCATTAGTGGGACTCAATTCAGAGCACTACGAATGCGGAAACTATGACTTGGGCATGGTTCAAGACGGCCTTCTATGACAAGTATTTTAGCCGAGCAGTTCGAGCCAGCAAAAAGATGGAGTTTATGCAGCTGCGCCAAACCGGTTCTGTGGCTGATTACATTTGTAAGTTTGAGGCCTTGTCCAGGTTTGCACCCCGTCTGGTGGATGATGACGAAGACAAGATTCACCAGTTTGTCCATGGACTGAAGCCGAGCCTCTTCCAGGGAGTGAAGACTGCGGGGATCCATAGCATACCCTATTCTGAAGTGGCTGCTAAGGCTTTGGATTTGGAAGAAGTTAAGTTAACAGTACAAGGACAACGTGAACCGCCAAGGAAGTTTATCAAGACGACTCAGCCACCACCGTGCCAGGGCAGAGGTTGGCAACCACAACCGAGTAGAGGACCACAGCAACAGCAGAAAGGTGTGAAGAGACCCTTCAATCCAAATGATGATCAAGGAAAAGGAAAGCGACCTCTAGCTCCTCTATGTTCCACTTGCCAGAAGAATCACCATGGCGAATGTAAATTATATTCTGGCCGTTGTTATAGATATGACAAGGTTAGACACATGGTCAAAGATTGCCCTATGCCGCCAGACCCAAATCGTGCGAGAGTAGCGCCAAGAGTCTATGCTTTGATGGAGGATGAGGATGTGGTGCAGCATACGGTCATAACAGGTACAATTATGATCTGTGGTATTTCTGCTTATACACTTATAGATACGAG
The DNA here is from genome assembly GCA_022432975.1 of Begonia masoniana. NCBI lineage: Eukaryota > Viridiplantae > Streptophyta > Magnoliopsida > Cucurbitales > Begoniaceae > Begonia > Begonia masoniana. Next base: position 27,912,111 of record CM039511.1, read on the forward strand.
AGCCACACACTCGTTTGTATTAACCATGTTTGTATGTAAGTATAGGTTAGAACTTTTGCCAGCCGAGAGGTCATATAATGTTATGTTACCTTCAGGGAAGTCCTTACATTCAGAACCGATAGTGAAAGGTGATATTGTATCTTTAGGAGATAAGAAGTTATATGTAGAGCTAATCGTAATTGATATGAAGGGATATGAAGTCATATTAGGAATAGATTGGCTATTCAGACATTATGCCACGATAAGTTGTAGGTCTGGATTGGTTTAGTTCCGACCACCGAACGAAGATCGATATTCCTTCCAAGCTATTCCAAAATTAAGTAAAATGCCAATTATATCCTCACTAGAGACTCAACGGTTACTGAAGGGTGGTTGTGAGAGTTTTCTAGCTGGCATAATTGATGTCCGGGTAAAGGATAAGGTAGAACTCCAAGATATTCCTATAGTACGAGAGTTTCCAAAAGCATTTTTAGATGACTTGCCCAGGTTACCACCTGATAGAGAAATAAAGTTTGTAATCGATACATATCCTGAGGCATTACCTGTGTCTAAGAACCCTTACCGCATGGCACCCGTTGAGCTGAAGGAATTAAAAGTCCAACTACAGGAATTAGTAGACAAGGGATTTATACGCCCTAGTTGTTCTCCCTGGGGTGCACCTGTCCTATTTGTTAAGAAGAAAGACGGTTCTCTTAGAATGTGCATAGATTACAGAGAACTGAACAAGTTAACGATCAAGAATAAATATCCCTTACCCCGAATTGACAACTTGTTTGACCAGTTACAAGGAGCTAAGGTATTTTCAAAAATTGATTTACGTTCGGGTTATGACTAACTGAAGGTTAAGGAGAGTGATGTACCAAAGACAGCATTCAGAACTCGATATGGACACTATGAATTTCTTGTGATGTCGTTTGGATTGACAAATGCACCTGCAGCTTTTATGGACTTGATGAACCGTGTGTTTCGTGAGTATTTGGACAAGTTTGTGATTGTGTTTATAGATGATATCCTAATTTATTCACGGACCAAAGCTGACCATGAAAAACACTTAAGAAAAGTTTTGACGACATTAGAACAGCAGCAACTCTATGCCAAGTTGTCCAAATGTGAGTTCTGGTTGGATAGGGTCAACTTCCTAGGTCATGTCATTTCTGTTGTGGGCATATTTGTAGATCCAACCAAAATTCAGGCAGTAAAAGATTGGCCCTAACCGAGGAACGCCAGTGAAGTCCGTAGTTTCATTGGTCTGGCAGGTTATTATAGAAAGTTTATTATGGGATTTTCTATGATAGCTAAACCTTTAACTAGTTTAACAAAGAAGGACACCAAGTACTCTTGGACTGAAGCTTGTGAAAAGAGTTTCTAGACCCTGAAACTGAAGTTGACGACAACCCCACTTTTGGCACTCCCAACTGAGGAAGGGAGATTTAGTGTTTATTGTGACGCATCCAAAGTTGGTCTGGGGTGTGTCTTGATGCAAGAAGGCAAGGTTGTGGTGTATTCCTCCAGGCAACTGAAAAGTTATGAACAGAATTACCCCACTCATGATTTGGAATTAGCCGAAATTGTTTTTGCATTAAAGATTTGGAGACACTATTTGTATGGTCAGCTGTGTGAAGTGTTTTCTGACCATAAAAGCCTGAAGTACCTTTTTACTCAAAAGGAGTTGAACATGAAGCAAAGACGTTGGTTAAAGTTTGTTACGGATTATGACTTTGAAATTAAGTATCACCCGGATAAGGCTAATACTGTAGCTGATGCATTAAGCAGGATGTCATCGACGATGCAATCTGTGGTATCAACCATGTATGTACCATTGAGGATGGAAGTTCAGAAATTTGAATTGGAAATAGTTTCTGAGCTGTCGAGACTACTTGCAGAAGTAACCATTCAACCAACTATTTTGGATAGGATCAAGGAGGCACAACAAAAGGAATCAAAGGAAAATAAGAGCATGATGAGTAAGTTGAAGGACGCCTCCTCAGAGTTCAGCCTTTCCAAGGATGGTATTTTGAAATTTAGGAACCGGTGGTATATTCCAAGTGATGAGGAATTACGTAAGTTGATCTTGGCTGAGGCGCACTCGTCTCCTTTTTTTGTACATCCTGGCAGCACCAAGATGTATCGGGACTTGAAGTTACTCTATTGGTGGCCGAATTCGAAGAGGGATGTTGCCAAGTATGTAGAGTCGTGTTTGATATGCCAGCAAGTTAAGGCAGAACACCAAAGTCCAAGTGGTACCCTTCAACCCTTACCGATTCCCGAATGGAAGTGGGAAAACATTGTCATGGACTTTGTTGTGGGATTACCTAAGACAACTAAAGGTCATGATAGTATTTGGGTTGTAATTGACAGAATGACGAAATCAGCTCACTTCCTACCTGTAAAGACAACGTACACGATGGACTAGCTTGCTAATCTGTATGTTCAGGAAATTATCAGATTGCATGGGATTCTGATATCCATTGTCTCAGATCGTGATCCCAGGTTCACCTCAAGGTTTTGGCAAAGTCTTCAAGGCACGCTTAGCACAAAGTTATCCTTCAGCACTGCATTTCATCCTCAGACAGATGGACAATCTGAACGGACAATTCAAACACTCAAGGACATGTTGAGGGCATGTGTGCTAGATTTCCAAACATCTTGGAGTCGATACCTGCCCTTGGTTGAATTCTCCTACAACAATAGTTACCAGTCCACCATTAGTATGGCACCGTACGAAGCACTGTATGGCAGGAAATGCAAATCACCCTTATATTGGGATGAAGTTGGCGAAGCTAAACTCCTAGGCCCCGAAATTTTGCAGCAGATGTCAGACAAGATTACCATTATTAGGAAAAGAATGATGACTGCACAAAGCCGATAGAAGAGTTATGCAGACCAAAGAAGGAGGGATCTTGAGTTTGCTGTCGGAGATGAGGTCTTCTTAAAGGTTTCACCATTTAAGGGAGTTTTAAGATTTAGCAAGAAGGGAAAGCTTAATCCACGATTCATTGGAGCATTCCCTGTCTTGGCAAGAATTGGCAGTATAGCCTATAAGTTGCAATTACCTCCATCACTGGAAAAGGTTCACAATGTTTTTCACGTGTCTATGCTAAGGAAATGCATACGTGATCCGACACAGGTTGTTAAGCCAACAGAGTTTGATATTGAGCCAACACTGATGTATGAAGAGAAACCTGTTCGAATATTAGAATCTGCAGTTAAGACTCTGCGGAATAAAGAAATTCCACTGGTGAAAGTCTTATGGATGAATCATGGCATTGAAGAAGCCACGTGGGAGCGACAACAGGACATGATTGCTAAATATCCTGAGCTCTTTGCTTGATCAATTTTCGAGGACGAAAATTTTGTTTAAGGAGGGGTGGATGTAACACCCGACAATGTTTGGCCAGGTATTTTCTTAACAGCTTTAACTGTCACCTCCACCATTAACCTTTACAATTTCGAATTTAAATGCCAAAGCTTAATTGATTTTATTTGTGTGATGGCAGAATTGTAAATAAGATGGATTTCAATCGATATAAATAGAAAATAGAAATCCTTAAACCTCACGAAAACCCCACTGTAGCCGACACTTTCCTTCTGCGATTTCTCAACCTCCAGAGCTCTCCTTCTTTTTGCCAGCGACTCCTTCGTCAGCGACTGATTCTTCAGTCTCCACCCCGACAATCCACGCTCTAAGTAAGGCTTAGACAATGTAGCTGCTGGTTAGTTACTTAGAGCTCTGTTTTCAGCTAGAACTTGAAGTTTCGGATTCTTCAATGGCAGAGTTATTGTAGTAACATTTTTAATCTGCGTTTAGTAATGGCATTTCCGATTTGAATCTGGACATTAAGATAACCGACTGTGTTTAGTTGCTAGGTCGAATCTGGACATTTTAGGTTCTGGAAATTTGATCTACGCACATAAGATGCTTGACTAAAGAACTTAGAAATACATGTACGTTAGATTCTAGGATGACTTTTTGGTTAGAACTTTTAGAATTTTGTTTTAACTCTGTAATGTGAAATGTTTTAGGTGAAGAAAAATCTGAGGTGAAGTGCTCAAGTTGCTAAGGGAAACCAAGTAAGTGAGTGAGTAAGATTCCCGGCCATTAAGGCCCTACATCACAAGGGTACTAGGTAGAAGTTGTCTATAATGTTTGAAGGTTATCTGTGCTATTGTCTGTTTGGTTATGATACTCGAGTTGATAGTGTGATCTTTTGATGAATGAATGAGCTGTCCTTTTAGTCTGATGAAATGAGAGTACTCATACTCATGCTTCACGATTGTTTTCCTTTTCAAGCATATGAAAATATTTTAAGTGCATGTTTTCCTTCACGATCAAGATGTGAACATGAAACTTATGCAACAAGGATTAAGAGAGGGTTGGGGCGGTTTGGCGTATGTCACTGTTCAAAAGGAGGACCATGAATACGGCTCGCAAAAGACTATGTACATTTTCACTGTCAATCCCCTTTTCGGCAAAAATCCTCCCTTAATCCACATGATGTAAATGATGAACAAGAACAAGAAAAGATCATGAACATGTGTTTTCCTTAAACTGTACATTCATGCATACATGTTAGCGTTGCACTCCTTACTAAGCATTAGGCTTATAGTTTAAAGCTTATGATGTAGGTGAAGAACTATCAGGTGAGGATTCCAAATTCAGTGAGGATGTCTAAGATTGGTTGCTGGATGGAGCTCAGGGTGACAGATTTGTGGCTGGAAAGGCGATTATGACTCCTAGTTACTGCTCTTATGATGTTAGTAAGAATTATACATACTGAAATTAAATAGGAAGGGATTTTCTTAACATGATGGATTTTTGGATTTGTCTGACTGGATTTCTAAGTTTAAGAATGATCATGAGGAGATAGAATGATTTATGTTTTATTTTAAGTCTTCCGCTACACGTATTCTGGATGAGTATATGATTTATACCTGTGCAATCTTATTTTAGTCAAGTTGAAGTCTGTGAAAGTCAGGATGTCTCGTTTCGTAGATGTTATCGTCGGTAGATGCTGATCATTACCATCGGCAGATGCGAGGATTTCTTATTCACTGGTAGAGGTCTTCTATCAGATGATAATTATATGTCACGTGTGATGCACATGTCAATCGGCAGATGCTGATTATTATAATCGGCAGATGCTAGAAATTCCTTACTCACCGGTAGAGGTCTCCTATCGGATGATGGTTATTATGTCACGTGTGATGCACATGTCAATCGACAGATGTTGATTATTACGGTCGGCAGATGCTAGGAATTTCTTATTCACCGGTAGAGGTCTCTATCGAATGATGTTTAATATGTCACGTGTGATTCACACGTCAACCGAAAGATGTAGATTTTTTTCACTATCGGTAGAAGTGAGTATAATGTCTTGTCGTGTTGTGATCGGTAGATGTTGTCTATTCTATTGGTAGATGTGTCTATTTCCATCGGTAGAAGTTGTTTATTTCTATCGGATGAATTTTAATGAGTCAGGTGGGTTGCACGTGACAATCGGTAGATGTCGTTGTTTAATGCTATCGGCAGATGTGAGAAGAAAGTTTTGTCGTTTTGCTATCGGCAGATTTGAGAAGAAAGTTTTGTCGTTTTGCGATCGGCAGATGTGAGAAGAAGGTTTTGTCGTTTGCGATCGGTAGATGTCTTTTGATTTTCAATTCCCTCAGTCAAAAGTCTTAACGTTTTGTCTATTCATAAATTTTGTTTACATATTGAGTTTTCCCGCTGTATAATCGAGGATTATAGATAGAATTTTCATCATTGAGAGAGATTTTAAAATTTTCCGTAAATTTCTTAGTCCAGTCCTATGTCATGGGTAACAATCGGGTTTGGGAGACTCGGGTTGTTACACCCATCGCTCACGTCAGTCGAACGACACGTCGACAACACACGTCCACCGGTCACAAAACGACAAAATTACTATCCACATCTACCGCTCACACCCATCCATCACAAAATGACAAAATCTATTACTCACGTCCACCGATCATAAAACGACAAAACCTATTACTTACATCCACCGATCACAAAACGACAAAACCTATTACTCACATCCACCGGTCACAAAACGACAAAACCTATTACTCACATCCACCGATCACAAAACGACAAAACCTAATACTCACATCCACCGATCATCAAACGACAAAACCTATTACTCACGTCTACCATTCGACAACATCCACCGATAGACTACATCCACCGATGAACAGTAACACTCTAAACAAACAGACAACTCTGACTACTAAAAAAACTTGTAAATTTTAACAGCAGCTATTCAAAACAACATAAATCCACAACTTTATAAATCCAGAATAACAATCTGCAACTAAAACCAAATCGTGTTTTTCATAATCAGAAAAGCTCCAAAATTAATAAAAACATTAAACTCCTGCTGTCATTAACATTCTTAGCATACTAAAACTGAACCATTGTTAACTAGACTTTCACACCTACTAACATTAGTTAAACCGCCTCATCAGATTGTCAAGTCGATACGTGAATGTACTCCTCCAACCAGCCTAGTCCTCAACATACTCAGGGAACCCACCTGCTGAAACTTCTTCACCTACATCACAAAACTCATCTATTAGCCTAATGCTAAGTAAGTAAAGCAACAATGAAATGATATGCTGAAACATAAATCCTAGACATGCAGTTTCTACTTTCACATCTCTGTTGCATTCACGTTCTTTCTCTAATCTGATCTCTCAGTTCCATTAGGAGTTGGATCATTTTTTCCAAAGTCATACATCCTCTTCATAAATTAAATGGCGGATTAGTTCCCTTAACAGCTGATCTGATCCTAAATTCCATTGGGAAGCGGATCAATTTTCTCAAAGTCATACATCATTTTCATAAATTAAAGGGCAAATTAGTTCCCTTAACAGCTGATCTCTTACATTTTGTTCATACCTTGCCATGCCATTACATGTAAATTCATTTTCGTGTTCTTTCCAAAAACATGATACATGACATACAGAAAACATTCAAACAAGCATAAACCTACTGTTTTGTGATGTAGACCCAAAGGCACACACATACTCCACTTACCTGGTTTCCTGGAGAAACTTGGTTGCAAACTACTTCAGGTTTTGCTCAAACCTATAGCCGTAGACAGAGTATTAGTTAAGCTTCATTCTAAACTATCCTTAAATCTACCAGAACTCATAAGGAAACTAGTTTGGGAACTCAGATCATCAAGCATTTCTGATATGCCCCGAACCCGAACTAACTCTCACTTATAGCATTCTCAAAACTCACATTTAAAATCCCCTCTAACATCGATAGCTACAATGTAACAAGAAATCGAAGTAGAACTCACCTAGCTAAGAGAAAATGGGAGGGAAAATTGCCGAGAGAAACTCTGCTTAGCTGAGCTGAATGCCGAGAAAGGAAAATGAGAAAACAGTGGCAGCTAAACCTCATTAAACCCTCTCTTAAATACATTATCCACTATGATCTCCATTTACCATTTGCCCTTACTTAGTCACTCATTAACCTAATCAATATTTCTCCCAATTTCATCCATAAACTGTACACTATTAGATGGCAAGGTAAAATCGGTTCGATGGAACAGGGTGTTACAGTTCACCTAAGCCAAGTAATAGAAACCAGCATTAAAAATCGACCTAGACATCGAATTTCGAAGACTAGCGAAATCTTAACTAAAGAAAATTTTTAAAAAAACTCTATTAATTCCATTCAGGCATTTCATCGAGCAATTCGGTGGAATTCTTAGACATCCATTTTAATGGAGTTTTTTAAGGTGTCAACAACCAAAAAAACTCCTAACCAATCCTCAATTACCACTCGATACGGCCAATAATCGCAACTACGTCCATTACAATCACAACTACGGTTAAAACCCAACTGCTTCTAACATAATTACAGAAAAACCTTAAACGACCCTCACCTGTTTTACATCACGGGCGGAAAACCGTTAAATCACGAAAACAAAAATAAATGTACCAAAACTATAGATTCCCTGGGGTGTTTGAGAAGAAAATGTGAAGGATCGAGGCCAGAAGGAGTCATTCGTCGACGAAAGTAGGAACCGCGCCAGAGGTTGGAAAGAGAACGCTGGAGCTAGCCCGACCTCGCTACTTTTCCTCACTTTTTACCAAGCAAACACCTCCAACACTCTTAAATTTTAACCACACACTCCCGACACCCCAATCTCAAGTCTCGTTAAAACGTTTGGGTGGAAACACCGAATTAAAAGGAGTATGGAAAAATACGCGAACATAAACCGACGTTATTTAGTTAAATCAAAAAGGACGGCCTAATGCCTCAAATTCGAATTAAACAAAAACCTGCAATTAAAACGAAAAATCAACTCAAATTGTAAAGATGATTGGGGATAAGTTAAAAGATTATGATCGGTACGTTAGAGGAGCATTTAGAGGGTCTGGTTGTTGGTGGTATTGACCTAGAAGCAAAACCAAAGGTGGGATTAGACCTAGTACATTGCGGAGGTAGAGAAAAGCCTAGCCTTGTGAATTATGGTGATGTTAGAGTAATTAAGTTGAATAATTTGATAGAGAATTAAGGTTGGAATAATTTGATCGAGGTTGAAGAGTTAAAAAAGGAGAGGGATAGTCTTACATTTTAGAGATAATTGTAGGAACATTGGCAGTGCTTAAGTTACGGTCTAAGGACGTATGAGTAGGTGAGTAAGTAGGATAGTTGTAAAAAGGTTCAGGACTAAATATTTAGAACTAAGTAGAAGAGCAAAGAGGCAGCAAGTGTTAGTAAATTGGACATTTGGAGAGAAATTCGAAGTGACTCTTGAACTTTGTCGATGTGAGAAATTTGGCAAGGAGGTTAGGAATTAGGCTTACACTTTGAGTGTCAAACGAGAGGTGGTAGTGCAAGGCGGTAAGTGCAAGGAAGAATAAGACAGTAAAAAGTTCAAACCGTGGAGGTGGTAACTAGCTAGGCGTGGGGCGATAAGTTTAAGAAAACTAGCTCGAGAAGTAGAAGGATGAATACGTACTTTCTTTTTGGACGGGATTAGGAAGAGGTAAGCAATGAGATTAATCAGTAGGTACTTAGTAGTAAGCTGAAGCACGTAAAGGATTCTTAGACTGAATGGAATAAAGAGTTCTCGTCTGTTAGAATGAAACTTTTATGTGGCGGAATGACGTGAATTGTAGTCAATGATGAGTGAGAATCGATTTATTAAACAGGCCACTCTTTACCATCCAGTTGAAAGAGTTTGAAGTT
>CM039511.1:27921439-27952747 GCA_022432975.1 Begonia masoniana
GCTAACCTTGTATTTGGGGCAATGCAAACCTTAGCTGTTACTCAGGTTGGGGCTCTATTGTAACATTAGAAACTTAATGATCTCCCTGTTGAGAGATATACATTGATTTCAACATTGACCACCATATGGTGTGTTCTTTCCAGGATTATGAAAGAGTTATAACTGACGTCTCCAGAGGGTACAACATAACTCACAGGCGAATTGTGTGGACAACTACAATGCTGGTAAAAGCTCTAGAAAATCCTAGTAGGCGTGTGTTTTGATTGTTCATAATGACATTAACATCAGAATATGTTGATATGATGAGTAGTTAATGAATATATTGAATCTATATACCTATTCACTAGTTGTATGCATCTTATTGAAAGATTAAGACGTTATGCGATGTCCAAAAGGAATTCGTGTGACACCGATAATTAATGCAATGATGGAAATATAAATATGCGAACAATAACTGACAAGGAGGTGGGAAGCAATTCGGAAACCAGTCAGTCTGCCAGGGCCACAAACAGAATAAAAATATTTCTTGAGTTCTTTTTTTTTTTTTTTTTTTTTTTTTTTTTTTTTTCCCCATTCTGCCCTAAGTTGGGAAGCGGAAGTCTTGATCCTGCCAGGAGGAATCAACTCACGAAGGAGTGGATGAATTTGAAATCCCTGCCTTCGTTAATTCACCCTCATCCTCTCAGGTGCCACGCTCTCTTGTTCCTTCAAAACCTCTGTTATAACAGTTGTATATTTTGAAGTTTATGTCAAGTTCTGTACAGCTTCTGAGATTTTAAAACTGTGTACAGACTCTATGTTGATAATTCAAAACTGTGTTTTGAATCGGTTTCTGAAGTTTGAAGCTTTTGTGCTTTCTGTCTTCATGTCTTCTGATTTTATGTCTTCCTATTAAGTTTCATCCATTTCAGTAAAAGTTAAAAAGTTATCCATTTTCCCTTCAAAAACAGTTGTCCATTTTGTCTTTAAAACAGTCATCCACGCTGCCCTTTTGAACAATTGTCCACAGCTTCTGCACTTCTGTTGTCCACTGATTCTGCACTTCTGTTGTCCACTGCTTCTGCAATTCTGTTGTCCACAGCTACTGCACTTCTGTCATCCACAGCCACTGCACTTCTGTTGTCCATAGTTTCTGAATGTCCACGGCTTCTGTCATCCACTGTAGCCTTCCACAATATGTTTTCCAGTTTAAGTTTTTCATTTTTTTATATGACTTCTTGTTTTCTTCTATTATTCACTGTAGTTTCCCAGTCTTCAATTCCAGTGAGAGTTTTCTCCGTGTAAAGTTCTAAAAGTTCAAAAAAAAATATATGTCACGTTTTAAAAAAAAAATGTCCAGAGTGATGCCCTTCGACCCCGATCGGGTTCTGGGGCGTCACATTTATTTTAATCAATAATTTAATTCTTTTATTTAAAATAACTATTAAAATTTCTTATGATTGTTTTATTTTAATGCATATAATTCTTTTATGCACATTTTCATAGTTCGACATAAAAGAACTTCGTTTTAACTAGAGTAATGATTGTGTCGTCTCTTTGAGCGCAAAATCCTAAACTTAATCAGGCTATTTTGTGTGGCTTTTGCTATTGCCGAGTATCGTTGTTTATATTTTAAATGCATAAGATATGATGTGCTCGGAGTCCGTGAGTGACTCCAATTTTTTTAAATTATTAAATGTTGTTAATTTATCAAACTTGAACATAAATACTGAAAATAAAATCACTGAGTTTAGTCGATTCATCCTAACGACACCCCTTTCAGGATTGAATCATAAAGATTTTTCAGTTGTTGATTCAGGAGTAAACTCATTGTGCAAACTTCTCTATTTTCTTAATTTCCCGAGAAATTTAATTGTATTTGAGAGGTTAGACTTCATTGAAAATTTCTAAATTTTAATTTATTTAAATTTTATCCGACACATTTATTTTTAACATATATCAATGCATTATCTAAGATGTCGTTAATAGACCTATATTTGATCCCCTTTTTTGCTTAGATCATGGCTTTTATTTGTCATATAATTCTTCCACTGCCTATTATATAAATAAACTAAATTTAAGAGTTAGACGGTTCAGTCCAATTTTCATGTCAGATCCTTCCTTGTTCTGTCTCGGGTTTCATTTAGGGCGTGACAACATCATTTGTAGTAAAATTCATGTAGAAAGGGAAATTTATTCTACTTTGTATTCATAATCCTTTTAGTTTATTTTTTCATTAAATCATAAATCATTCAAATATATTTTCTTTTTGCTTATTACTTAAATTTATATTTGATAAGTTGTTCTCGTGGGATCCATACTCTATATACACTTAGTTACTTGGATGTGACACATGCATTATATGGCGTCAGTTTTGCCTTCTACTATTTTCATGGTGCCAAATCGCGGCTTTCATAGGAATTGAAATAGTTAGAAAGAAGAAACACAAATATTGACTAACATAAACGGATTTTATTGATAACTTTTTTGGCAAGTCATTAACATGTGATGCTTTTCCTTTATAAGCAACACCCAAAGATAAAAACTTAATGCTTACTTATAATTTAAGGAAATGACAATCTAGCAAATCCTACCAACAATTCAGAAAAACCTTACAATTTAAAATACTTTTGAAGAAAACAAAGCGTAATATCTCTAAAAAAAGAGTTGTTACAGAACTGTGTTTAGCATTGAAACTCGAATCACTATTGGAAAAAACTGTTGGGTGGATTGTGTTCGATTGTCTTCTGATTAAAGATATCAGGCCAATGGCTCTACAGAGTTTGACGTAGGGATCGAAGCTCGATGTAGTAGGCTAGAGACGGGGCCGGAAGGCGGGTCGGAGGTCTATGATCTGAGCAGCGGAAGCTTCGTGAAGAAGTAGGGAAGAGACGACGATCTAACCCAACACGTTGTTCTACTAGGTGTGGACATCGGCAGTGCAATGGGTCTGCGGTGACATTGGCGCTGCTTGTTCACACGAGGCAGGTTTGAAGTTAGGGCATAGCCTCATCGTGTTCTCTTCTTTTTGGAGGAAGAAGATGGCGTAACAATACATTATTGTTTGTGATAAATTGTAGCAGAAAGAACATAAAAACTTCTACAGTTAACAGCCAAAAATAACATATAGTTCATACATACTTGGATTACCTTAACTCACCACAAACAAAACAAAAGAAAACCTTGTTAACTCTACCTACAAAGATCAAAGTTATGAAACATGTCTTTACAGACATATTTAAAGGATCGATAATCTTTATGGACATAGTTCAATGATTATTTTGATCCAAAAATCTCTCGACACCCATCAGAATTATATAACATATCTTTACTCAACAGCATGAAGCTCCACCACCAACTTATTCCCAATAGACGTAGAATTTCTAAACATTATAGCAGAGAAACTCAAATAAAACATTGAGGAAAAAAGTAATGTACGAACTTATCAAAGTAAATCAACCTCGCTATTGGTGTAAAGAATTTTTCGCACTCTATCTCCCTAAAATTAGTGACCCGCGAAAAGAATAAAAATAACTTTCCTCTTGGCCACAAAAGTTACTCAATGCTTCTTAAAATGTTAGTGATAACTATGACAAATGGTGTTATTATTCCCATTCGAACAAAATTTGAAGCAGATTCTCAAATTTCGATAATTTAATTTTTTATATTATGATCCAAATAAATAATCAAATATGCAAAAGATAATTAAAATACAAGCATAAATGCAAGTAACATCACAACTACTGAAGTTGGCGTCACAACACCATTCCAAACAAAAAGTTTCAAATAGAAGCGTTCGAGCCCCAAAATTCCATGTTGTGGCGCCAAAGCAAAAATTGAGATCTAAGATACTCAAGCTGCGGTGCCAAGTCACTTTTCTAAATTACAAGATTTTATATGGTTGATGGAGACTTTCAAGGTTTCGAAGACCCTGAGAGGCATTCTATCAACACGTGATAAAATTATATGTTTATTTTAACTATTTGAACCATGCTTGGACTACTTTTATAGTTTGATTTTATTTACATTATCTCGAACTAAACTCTCCTTCGAGAGGAGTGATGGATTGTATATCATTTTTAATAGATATTTGTTGATTGGTTCTCCGATTATTCACACTATTTTGAATTTCATGCATTCGACTTATTGACAATTCATTGAATGATAATTTATTTAAGGTTTAACACTTGAGAAAAGTAATCTTAAATGAGATTTGAATATTGTGACGTAAAATTTTCAATAATTCGATACAACAATAAGGTTTTACGAAACGATTAGAAAAACCATTAAGTTCTGATTGAATTTTTTGAGAATCGACTTTCGAGAGATATCGACATTGAAACTTTCTCACAGCTACTGTTGGTTCCCTCATTATGATGAGGGTCCCAGCATTTAAGCTGAAGAGAAGAAAATTTCTTCTCTTCAGCGGCGCCTCCAAACATCATTTAATGAAAAGCATAAAGAAGAAGAAGTTTTCTTCTTCTCTTTCGGTGCCTACCTTATTTTAAGGAGGTATGTCTCTTTTCAGGTTTGTCCTTTGTGACAAACTTCCCTATAAATAGGGAAGCTCTTCAGCTAGGAAAAGTATCTGAAGCGAAGCAACTTCTTCTGCAAGAGAAGAGTAGAGAAGAGAGAAAATACGAGAGTATTATTTTTGGTGGGAGAGAAAAGAAAGGTGTGAGAGAAAAATAGGTGTGGTGCTTTTGTGCACATTGAGAGTTCTAAGAGTGGTTATTTCTCTTAGTGAATATTTTCTAGGATATTCGATATCTAGAAAAATATTGTAAATCCTATTTTTCATAGTGAGATCTTTCTGGACTCGGTCCCCGTGGTTTTTTCCCGATTTGGGTTTCCACGTAAAATTCTCGGTGTTGGTTTTACTCATTATCTCTCTTACTTCTTGGCCGTTATAATTTTACGGCGGTGGGAAAATATTCCTGGTATTTTTCGGATCGCTTCCGTTATCGTTTCTCGTCAAATTTTCGTTATTTTCCCTACAGCTACATCACAATTTCACCAATTCAACTCATTTCAAACAACCCAAACGTCAAGCCATTAGATATTAAACATTTCCTAACACAAGTACTCAATGGCCACCCAAAAAAGGAGGGGTATTCCCACAGATTTTGTCTCTTAAAATACTAGAGCTCTATTCCAATCACTAATCATCAACTAACGAAGATTACAATAAGTTTGGACCCCAAATACTCCCCATAACAATCAAATCAAAACTACCCATCCACCAAGGAATTAGCCCACTTCTCACCTTTAATTCTTTTTGCACAGCGCTCAAACTTGGTTTTCAATGGGGGAATACTCGAAATGTAGGTGGCGATGCTCTCTGAGCTTTTTTCTTCCCAGATTTTTTGTGGATATTCTCGCCAAACCAGATTGTGTTCTTCAATCTTTGAGAGAAATGGTTGCTTCTGTCGGGAGTAGAAACTCTAATGTGAGGTCATTTAAAGATTGCCCCTTAAACTATTGTTTTGATAAATCAAATCTCTATATTTTAGCTATCAGCAATTTAAAATTTACACTTAATTTATCCGTTAAATGTAGCATGTGTATAAATTTTTTTTAATTTAGTAAGGTGTTTGAATCTAATTTGTAACCAGAGTTCGAAATATTTTAATCGCCTGACAGAGCTTGAAATCGTTACAAAGGAGATCGACAAAGTTTAGACTCAGCTTATAAATTATTAGAGCGGTTAGAATTATATTAAAATACTTTATCAAATGAAAACATGATATACACGTGCTAAATTTATAAAAAAAAATTGACAATTATGTTCAAATTGATGATAGTTAAAAGGTGAAGATTCGATTTATCAAAAAAATAGTGTAAAGTCCCTAAACATTAAAATCTAAATTGTTCTTTATCTTTTTCTAAAGAAGAAAAATAAAACCAAAAAAACTTCTAAATACGCCTTCTCACTTAGTAAAAATCCTCCTTTAATCCTTCTTCTAAATTTCAATATTCTCTCCAACTTTTCAACTTTTAAATTCCTCTTATTTTCCCTCCCTTAAATACAATAAATATTTGATATTAATTTAGTGATATCTAATTATTGTTTTTGGTGTTGGTATAACTAAAAATTATATTTATGCATATTATAATAAAAGTATGTATCTTTCAAACGTCATCGTCTGAACAAAAGTTTGAGGTATTACGAGACAGATCTAGTAGGTCATTCGCAATCATTGGTCAAAGTTGGAAACAATTGACTGACGTATCAAAGGAACTCTTCATAATTCACTACAACTAGGGTAGAAAAAACTACAAACATTGGAAAACAAATCGTGTCGCACGTGCTGAGTAACCCAAATATGCTAGACAATCACGAATTGTCGCGTGAAGACTACAACCTCTAGAAAGGGCTCATGGCTAAGTGTGATGTTGAATTCCCGAGTGATAATTTTGTAGACGAGACATCAAGAGTGTTGTATAAGATAACTATGATTTTCGACAAATATGACGAGTTTTTTTTCACCTATACATTTGAAGGCAAACTATTATTCATCGTTATATTAAGCCTACAATTCTATTTTATTTTTGTTACATTTTATGTTTTGTTTTCGCGTCTTCATAATTTTGATATTTTTATCATTAAAAGAATATGCTTTTTCAATGTCGAAGTACTTTGTAGAAGACACAGGCAGGAAAACAAGATTAGAAAAGAAAGTCTTTGAACACTTTAAATCAAATTTTGTTACTGCATTAATTGTTAAGGTCATTCTAAAACAACGTTGAGAATCGAATTAATGTCTAAGAGAGTGATATTGTATTAACTAAACTTAGGTTACTAAACAACAAACACAATATTTATATTCCATCCCAACTACAAAGCTCCGGACGAATTTTTTTCAAGAGAATGAAACTAATGTAGTATACATTTTCCCCTTTTATTAAGTTCTCCATTATGTTAGTTTCTTAATTCATTACTTTCTTAAATTATTAGTTTACGTCTTCATTTTTTTTCTTAATTTATTAGTTTTGTACCTTAATTATTTCCGTTAATATAATGTATTGAAATTGTTATAAAAGGAACTTATTGTAATGGTTGGAGAGCATACTTTGAATAGTATAAATTTCCTTGTGTTGAGATTATATTTCTGCTTCCCCACCAAGAAATTGGAGATAAAAAATCTTGGAGATGACTTTTTTGTATTAAGCAGACAAATACACCTACATCACTCTTGTGCTATGATTGAGTTAACTCAAAAAGTTATATGCTCTTCGGTTCTGATTAGAGCATCTATTACTAATCATCTGAAAGTTATACATGTGTAAAGTCAACACGGTGCATAAAAAATTAGTCAAGTTATAACTATCAATTTCGAGTGATCAATAGTAGATGCTCAAGCCAAAATGAAGGAGCATAAAACACATCATATGGACTTGGTCGCACTTATGTTGCTTGTTGACTTTATACATGCATAAATTTTCATTTTCATATCTGATTGACTCAATTCTAAATCTAATTTTTACTTTAAGAGATCTAATTTGCTATTCTAAAAGGTTTGGAATTGTAAGCTTTATAACCTCTTCAATTGACCTCAAACGACAATTATGTTCATAAGAAGCACATCCATTAATTGTTGTGCAAAAATTAATATCTTTATGAGTATACATCCAATTGATTCAATTCATCAACATTTAATAGGTATCTACTATTATATCTTGTTTGGAAATATACTCTCAATTGGTTAATCAATTTTTTTCTCAAAGTCATGTCATAGAATGATTATTCAATATAGTGGCTTAGCATGTTCATATTTTTCATCCGATGGTTTATTAAAATTTTAATCATATTTAATTATTTTAATTGTGATTATTATAATTAATTTTAATTTAGACTATTACATTTTTCTCAACTTTAAAAAATTTTGTCCTCGAAATTAGACTACACTTATTCAGTAAAAATAATATCTAAATCATACTTCTGTTGTGCCTCTCGTACCTTTAATCCTAGATGGCACAACTTATCCAATAAAATAATGTCCATGACAAGTATAAATATCATACCTTCATGTGTTTGATGGGCAATTCATTACCTTGTGACTTCTTTGATAAAAATAACACTCCAAGGTCTCATGTTCATCCTTAACTATGATTTTTCATCCATATTCATCCTCTATCAATTGAATTTTTCTAATGACCAAGTCACACTTGTACTTCAGAAGTTATTTTCTTTTCTAAACAGCTTCTTTTTTTTTTTTTTTTCAGGTATTATCTTCTTAACTTGCTCTAAAGTTCATATCGTCATTTCAATTAAATCATTGGCTTCACTCACATCTTTTTCCAAATCATCTCAGACATTCTTTCATGTTATCCATCTATTGAATCCAAACACAATGGATGAATATCAACTGAAAGGCAAGTAATAGCACAACATACTAATTCTTTTGGGAATCACACCTAGACTCAACATCCTATGGCCCATGACACATAATTCCAATCACTTTCAACACTTTTGGCCCAAGCGATCATATTCCAAATCCTATCATTTCTTAGGAACTCTTAACTTAATGCTATGATACATCTATATCATAGTGGTTAATTGTTTGTTGAACATATTATTATAAATTCTATGATTGTGGATCTGCTCACTTAGGAATTAACTCCTAAGATCTTTCATGATCATACTATTCATATGAGTGTTGAACTCTTTGAGGATATGTCAATTTTGTAAGAGTTTATGATTTGCATTTGATTTTGCATATTTTGTGTTCAGTGTATAAATATTGCTTTGAATGTTTTGTGCTGCAAATTGTAAAATTTGTTTTATCTTGGTATAATAAGGAATAAGGTTAGATTACTAAGGAATATGCATGTAATCACATATTATGTAATTTCCTTGCTAAACATATATGCTCAATCTATGTATTTACTTATATTGGTAACATGACCATAATTTATTTTTGAATCCACTTTAATCCATATTAATATGATCGACTGATCAAATCTTTAATAAATACACAAAGTTAGATTTTCTTTGAAGAAAAATATTTTGATCTGAAAAATCATGACCATTAGTTTCAGACTTAATAACATTTATTAGAAACTCGATTCTAAAACGATTCCATGAATTCAAATATGTTTCCATTTGGTTTATTTTAACTAGCATCACATAGCAATTAAGGTGTTAAGGAATATAAACATAAAGACCAAACCTTTATGTTCAACAATAGTAAGATGATTTCTTTTCACATTGAACTCTAACTTCGCTTAATAACACCGTTGATTTGGTGAGATTTTTCATCATATGTCATGACTAAGAATGATGGGTTCCCATTCAATGACTTGATAGTTAGTTTGTTGCCCCTTTGTTGTTTCTAGGATACACTTGTCATAGAATGAAAGGATTGATTAAAGCAACAAAAAAACGAGGCTGAAAACCATGGAGTCTAAAATGAATCGATATTTACATTCATCAAGCGCATGTAATTTGATCTCAAAACTGACTAAAGACGATATTGGTTTTTGTCATTCATCTATTAATAATTTGATGGTGCAAAAAATGTCTAAAAAAAATTTCAATATGTTTTGAAGTTAACAAGGACCTCATGTTTTGCGACCTATATAGAATTTTTTTTTACCTTTTTGTATACACATTTGGCAACAACTTTGTTGGACTCATAAATAAATTTTGATCAAGTCTAGTCAACTGTAACTAATACTTCAATATAAGTATTTTTCTTTTTAGATGATAGTTTTCTCGACATAATAACCAAAGCATGATCCATGTTAGGTGTTAATGATAATATTATCTTCCAAAATAATCTCATTTATCCATGTAGATGCTCCAAGAAATGGTAGGTTGTCTTCTTAATTTAATAAAACAGAAGCTAATCTCATCCATTTTTGCACAAAAACCCAAAACACTGTGGAGAAAGCCGAGAAACTCTAGATCACATGACAACAAATTTTCTACAACCTTACTGAAAGGATGTTCTTAATAATAATCGATTTAAAAATTGGATTTTTTTATGACCCAATTACACTATTTTATTTGGGTAATTAAAAGTATCAGAAATTGGATTTTGTTTATTGAGGTTGGATCCATTTGAGTGGTGGCATTAACATGGACATTGCTGAAGCAAATGGCTTTTGAGAAATACTTAAAGCCATTGCTCCAAACTCCTAAACCTAAATTAATGGACAAAGTAGAGAAGAAAAAATCTCTTGATTAAAATAATAAATAAAACTGTCTAATCTTGTCATGTTATTAATGTTGGGAATTATGTGTCGGTAATTCCATCGTGCGAGGGAACCCAAAATTTAAACCTTTTAAACTATGCAGATGGGAGGGGAGGATGTCGAATGAAAGCTTGAAAATGGTGTGAAAGCGTTTGAATGGAGGAGGTAGGGGAGGATGGATAATTTGACAGACACAAAGCAAGCAAAAGCTGATGCGCTTAGCTGTTCTAGGCTTCATTCCAACACACTCATAACTGCTCCCTCCTTTTTTTTCTTTTTCCTTTTAATATAAGCAAAAGAAAAAGTGAAGAACAATATAAAATAAATATGATCTATAGACCGATGAAAAGTTCATACACCTGTAAATAGGATCTATACCCTTTTGCTACTACTATAAACTCACGAAAAATACAATATTCTGTTGATTTAATCGTTGAATTGACTTTTCAAGCCAAACTAAAAAAGAACTTGAGTCACAAACTTCTATAATTTCGTCCTTGTTAAACCACAAAAAAAAAATATGGAGGACTAGTCCATTAACAAGGACTAAAACCAAAAATAAATTTTCAGATTTTATCGATAAAACAAAATTTCAAATTTAATAATAGATTTCAAAAATAAGATTTGATAGTTTGTTATCTAACATACTTTAGTTTTAATTTTAAGATGAAATCTTATGTGATGAGATTTTTCAAATACATTTAAATTCCTTTGTAAAAAATATTCTCATGTAAAATACAAAATCTTTTATTTTAAATTTCATATTGAGATGATAGGTGTTTTGGTTTTAGACAACTTACATTCTATAAATTTTAGGTTTTGCAAAAACTGCTATTTTTGGTATATAGCAGCAACCGAAAAATTATTATTTGTCACAGAGTGGCATAAGCGTAAAATTATTATTTGTTAAACTTAATGGTGATGAGGACATCCTTTAATTTAATCTTGTTATTTTCCATGTAACATTTGGTTTGGTTATTTCCCATGCATAATTTATTTTATAGTTTTTAGTATTTTATGTTTTTTTGTTATTTACTTAATGGTTCATTAGTGCATTGTCTTTCCAATTTCTAATGATGTTTTCCTATGTAAATCAAGTATTGTAACATTGAATGGATAGTTGATGAATGAATAAAAATGAATTTGAGTTTTCCTGATTCTCCTTCTCTTCCAATCTCTCGTTCTGTCTAGAGTTTTCCCCCTTTCTCCTATCTTTTCCTAGCTATATTTCTCCTCTATTCTCAGTTTCTTCATCTCTCTAAAGCTATATTTCTTCTTACTATTTTCCGCTGTATCAAATTTGGTATCAGAGCACAAAGCAATTCTTTTCTCAAACAATTGATTCTGGGCACTTGTTTCTTTTCTCTTTTGGTTTCACTGCTACAGAGCCCCCGCCTGTAGTTGGTTCGCTTCTGGATTTCGCAGTCGCTGCTGAATACTTAGTCTCTCGATCCTTTCCAACTGTTCATCACTCCTCGCTGTTGTTCATCTGGAAAACCCAAAGTTTTCGGGTGACTATTACTGTTGCTCAACCTCAAAAATCAGAGCTTTACTGTGTCCTGAACTAGAGAGCATCACAACTCCGGTCTCGGGTCCTTGCTGAATAGCCTCCAGCGTACCTAGCCTCTTGATTTCTTGTCGGGTTTTGCAACTCCGATCTCGGTTCCTCGCCGCACAGCATACGCCATACCTCGCCGCCTGCTTTCTTGTCGGATCATCTACTTCGTGTGTTTTGTTCGCGTCTCTATCGTCTGGTTCGTCTCTGTTCATCGAAAGCTTTGTCGCGCGTCTCTGTTCTCGGGTTTCTAGACTCAGAGAACTGCGACCTTACTGCTCATTGTAGTTCTTGGTCCTCGCCGTAGTTCTGGGTGCTCTATTCTCGGGTTTTTGTTCAACGCTCGGGTTTTCTTTGCATTATTGAGAAGAAAACAATCCTTGTGGCTGCTTTCAGTAAGGAGTCACGGTGGGCTTCACAATTGGGCTTCACTTGCTCACTGTTAAGTTGCTGGACTCAAAAGTAATTCCTTTAGTAAATCTATTCCCTGCAAGCAAACTCGACAGATTCAGGGAGTTCTCTGTCCTGATCTTTAATTAGTTTTGCAATACTGTTTATTTCTGAATAACGCATTGTTTTTGTCCTTGTGTTGTGGCTTACCGATTCTTCATATTCATATCCATATCAACCTGTGCACTTACACATTAAATTTTGTGACATGTTGCAATTTTATTGCCATATTATTTAACCCAACTAAATGCTTTCGGATTTAAACTGCTGTTGATTTAATCATTGTTGATTATTTCATATTCACCGGTTGAATTTGTTGAACCTCATCTTTTGCTTATTGTTCAGTTTGATAATCAACTTTGTGGTGATTTTATGATAAAGTATTTGACCGTCGCATTATCATTTTAAAATATTAATTCTATTTGTTTGTTTTATTAGAATCAGCTTAATCTCAAATATTAAGTAAAACAAAGTTATTTGTAGTATTTGGTCGTAATCGATATTATTCATTACGTGCACTGTTTGTTTATTGATCTCAACTTGCCTTTCATATAAGATTCCGAGCATTATAGATCATTCACTAGTAACATTGCATGCAATTACGTAGTGGTCGTCAGGTCTCATCTAATTCTTGTGCTTTAGATATGGAACCGTCCCCATTAGATACCCTTTCCCAACAAGTAGCACAAATTTCTCAACAAGTAGCTCAAATACTTAACGAACAACAACAGTTTCGAGAGCAATTTGTTTCCATCCAGACCGACTTGGCCAGTGCTCACGAGGCACAAAGAGACTTAGAAAATAGGTTCACCAGCATGGAACTAAATCTGCATCCCTCGGATACAAACAATTCTGTCGTACCTAATTGGCATCAATTTCATCAGCAGGACATTCCACAACACTTTGGTCATAATCTTAGAGATAGGAATTATGATCGAGATGGTGGTCTAAATCATAATCGTCGAGATTATCATTCTCCCCCTCACTATGGTCATAACCATCAAGATAGAGATTATGGTCGAGACGGTAGTCAAAATCATAATCGTCGAGATTATCATTATCTCCCTCACTATGGTCATAGAGATAGAGATTATGGTCGAGACGGTCATCAAAATCATAATCGTCGAGATTCTCATTCCCTCAATCGTCATGATGAGCCTATTCCTAAGGGTATCAAGTTAGTTGTTCCTACTTTTGATGGGAGTTTAAATCCTCGTATCTTTAATCAGTGGATAAAAGATATAGATAGTTTTTTTCTTGGTATAGAATGCCAGAAAATCGACGAGTTGAATATGTCAGTTTCCAATTATCTGGTACGGCATGATTGTTTTGGGAGAGCGTGGAAAATCTCCTGGAACGACGTAATGCGCCTCCTGTTGAAAATTGGGAAGAAATGAAAAGGCGACTTCAAGAGAAGTACGTACCTCAATCCTACCGGGGCAATTTGTTGGACCAATGGAATGCCTTTACCCAAGGAAATCGACCAGTCATCGAATATGTTAATCAGTTCGATGAATTTCGAATGCGAAGTCAAGTTGTCGAAGATGAAGCTATGACCTTGAGCAGGTTTCGACAAGGTTTACGAGATGATATAAGACGCGAGCTTATCCTTCGAGGTGTCAATTCCCTAGATCATGCTTATTCTTTAGTCCAAGACTATGAATTAGTGACTAAAATGCCGTCTGGTAAACGAGGTGACATTAGACCCCCCACAATCCCGACTCCTGTCACCCCTAAGTCTCTCTTAGGACCTCCTCCATCTAATATCCCTATGGCGAGAGAAAACAAAAGAAAAAGCATAGACACCTCGCAAAAATCTTCACGTTTACAGTGTTTTAATTGTAAAGGTTTTGATCACATTTCCTCTAATTGCCCTAGCCGAAACCTAGTCTTACAAGAATGTGAAAATGAAATTGGGGAGACAAGTGAAGAACAAGTTTATAAGCCTAACCTTGAAGAATTCGAAGAAGTGGACGATGATAATTTTCTATGATGTATCCGACCCACATCAAGGACTCCTTCCTCCGATTCACCTCGATTGAGTGTCGTGAGATGTACGCTTACCCAACCTAAGGACGAGGAAGATTGGCGTCGTCATTCTATTTTTCACACATATATCAAGGTGAATAACAAAGGTTGCAAAGTTATTGTGGATAGTGGTAGTTGCATTAATGCTGTATCAGCAACTACGGTACTCCGCCTAGGGTTACAATCAGTTCCTCATCCTCGACCTTATAATGTCTCATGGATAGACGCTTCCTCTATTTCTGTGAAGGAGCGTTGTTTGGTTCCCATTCAATTCCTCGAATATAAAGAACAACTCTAGTGCGATATCATTCCCATGGATGTGAGTCATGTCATTCTAGGTCGTCCTTGGTTATTTGACCTGGATGTCACTATACACGGCCAGTCAAACTCTTGTTCTTTTGTGTACCAAGGAAAGAAAATTTATCTTAAACCTCTGCCACCAAACCCTAAACCACTAGAGACTCCTCAAACGAAGAAAATTGTGGATCATAAATGAATAAATATTATTGCTCCTACCGAGTTTGAGTGTTCTCTTAAGAGTGCTTCGATTGTTTTTGTCGTGGTTGTAATGGAGATTGGGTCAAACCCTCCACTCATGATCTCTGCCGAAACCCAGTCAATTATCGATGAGTTTAAGGATGTTTTTTCTGAAGACCTCACTGACAAGTTACCCCCATTGCGAGATATTCAACATGAAATTGAATTCATCCCTGGGGTATCTCTTTCGAACTTACCTCACTATAGAATGAACCCTACTGAGCATACTAAGCTTCAGAGACAAGTCCACGAACTTTTAGCTAAAGGATTTCTTCGTGAGAGTTTAAGCCCTTGTGCAGTTATAGCTCTTTTAACCCCAAAGAAAGATGGTACTTGGAGAATGTGCGTTGACAGTCGGGCCATCAACAAGATAACGGTAAAATATCGTTTCCCTATCCTTAGACTTGATGATTTACTAGACGTCATGGCCCATGCAAAAATATTCTCAAAAATTGATCTTAGAAGTGGATATCACCAGATAAAGATCCGCCCCGGTGATGAGTTGAAGACCGCATTTAAAACCAAGGATGGACTTTATGAGTGGCTTGTCATGCCGTTTGGTCTCACCAACACCCCGAGCACCTTTATGAGAGTAATGACTCATGCTCTTAGGCCTCTTATGGGTAAGTTTCTAGTTGTTTACTTCGATGATATCCTCATTTTTAGCCAAACTTTAGATGAACATCGTAATCATCTCCAACAAGTCTGTTCTATTCTTCGGTCGTCAAGCCTTTATGCCAATGTCAAAAAGTGTGCGTTTTTCACCGAGAGTGTTTCCTTCTTGGGTTTTATCGTCTCTACTACAGGAGTATCCCCTGATCCATTGAAAGTTAAGGCCATTGTTGATTGGCCTGAACCTAAAAGTTTAAATGACGTCCGAAGCTTTCACGGACTAGCTACCTTTTATCGTCGCTTCATCAAAGGGTTCAGTACGATTATGGCTCTTGTTACCGAGTGTTTGAAAAGGAGCGAATTTCACTGGACATTAGCAGCATCTAGGGCCTTCAAAATTATTAAAATCCAAATGACTGAAGCTCCGGTAATGCGTCTTCCCAATTTCTCCAAGGTTTTTGAGGTTGAGTGCGATGCGTCGGGGGTAGGGATTGGTGGCGTTCTTAGCCAAGAGCGACACCCCGTCGCTTACTTCGGTGAAAAATTAAATGATGCCAAATAACGATACTCAACATACGATAGGGAATTGTATGCAGTTGTGCAAGCTCTACGTTATTGGCGTCACTATTTGTTACCTCATGAATTTGTGCTTCATTCGGACCATGAAGCCTTACGATATCTCAATTCTCAAAAACGATTGAACTTTCGACATGGTCATTGAATTGAATATTTACAAGCATACTCGTTTGTCCTGAAACACAGAAAAGGGATAAAGAATCAAGCAGCTGACGCGTTAAGTCGTCGTATATCTATTCTAAATGTCATGAGTGCGAGAATCATAAGTTTTGAAAGACTGAAAGAAGAATATGCGTCTTGCCCTGATTTTAAAGATATTGTTCTCGCCTTGGAAAATGGACAATTGAACGATAATAGTAATTGTCATATGAAATATGGGTATCTTTTCAAAAGTAACAAATTGTGCATTCCCCAAACATCCGTTAGAGAGTTCATCATTTGGGAAATTCATGCCGGCGGGTTAGCTGGTCATTTTGGATGTGATAAAACGATAGAAGAAGTTGAGCGTCAGTTCTTTTGGCCCGGCTTAAAGAAAGATGTGAGCAAAATAGTCAGCACTTGTAGAGTTTGTCAAGTGGCTAAACAAAGACGACAAGCTACTGGTCTTTACACTCCTCTACCTGTCCCCAATCGTCCCTGGGGAGGATGTTAGTCTGGATTTTGTACTTGGACTGCCTCGCACTCTAAAAAAACATGATTCTATTTTGGTTCTAGTTGATCGTTTCTCAAAAATGGCCTACTTTATTCCGTGCCAAAAAACGTCGGATGCATCTAAGGTAGCTCGATTGTATTCCAATGAGATTGTCAAACTCTATGGTCTACCTAAGACAATTGTTTCAGACAGGGATGTGCGTTTTACTGGTCATTTTTGGAGAACTCTATGGCATATGGTAGGTACAACACTAAAATTTTCGACTGCCTACCATCCTCAAACTGATGGTCAAACTGAAATTGTTAATCGAAGTCTGGGAAATTTATTGCAATGTTTGGTCAAAGAAAATCTTAAGAATTGGGATCTGATCCTCCCCACCGCTCAGATTGCATATAATAGTTCCGTGAACCGAACCATAGGTATGACTTCTTTTGAAGTTGTCCATGGTTTTAAACCTAGGAAACCTTTAGACCTTCTCCCTATGTCACCGCATGCTAGTGTGTCTATGTTGGCTGAAAATTTTGCTCAGCATCTTCATGATTTACATATTGAGATCAATAAACAAATAGAGGCTAGTAATGCATCATATAAATTACGAGCTGATTTACACAAACGACACGTTGAATTTAATATTGGAGATTATGTTATGGTTCGAGTTCGTCCTAAGCGATGATCATCCGGATCTGGTTCTAAATTGCAAGCTCGTAGTATTGGTCCTTTTAAAATTTTAAAGCGAATTGGTTCAAATGCATATCTTGTTGATCTTCCACCTAATTTTGGTTATCACTCTACTTTTAATGTTGAAGACCTGATTGCTTTTAAAGGCCATTTTAACCCTGCTGATGACCCTTTTTTACCTTCCTCAATCGACTTTGAGCCTCCATCGTCCAATTCACACTCCCCAACACCTTCTGTCACAACACATAAGGATAAAATTGATGCTATTTTAAATAAACAAATTGTATTTACTAATGAAGGTGAGGTTCAGCGTTTCCTGGTTCGTTGGGTGGGTCGACCAGATAGTGATTGCACGTGGATTTCCAGAGAGACTTTTCAGCAGTTGGATCCAGGCCTTTTGGAGTTCTTTCGGAGTCATCAGGATCTCACTTTGCCGGATTCCCACACTGTTTCGAAAGATACTCGGTCCAGCCCTCCAGTTTCACGAGTCTACAGTCGCCGGAAGAAGGTTGCTCAACCGCTTAGCTTATGGTTGGGTGATTGATCAGCTTGCTACAGTGTGGTCCTTTCAACTTGAATGGTTGATTCTTCTACCCCGGGAGAATTGATGAAGACATCCTTTAATTTAATCTTGTTATTTCTCATACAACATTTAGTTTGGTTATTTCCCATGCATAATTTATTTTATAGTTTTTAGTATTTTATGTTTTTTGTTATTTGCTTAATAGTTCATTAGTGCATTGTCTTTCCAACTTCTAATGATGTTTTCCTATGTAAATCAAGCATTGTAACCTTGAATGGATAGTTGATGAATGAATAAAAATGAATTTGAGTTTTCATGATTCTCTTTCTCTTCCAATCTCTCGTTCTGTCTAGAGTTTCTCCCCTTTCTCCTCTCTTTTCATAGCTATATTTCTCCTCTATTCTCAGTTTCTTCATCTCTCTAAAGCTATATTTCTTCTTACTATTTTTCGCTGCATCAAATGGACATGGATTTTCTTTCTAATAAAAAACAAATCGACAATTCTAAAGCATAGAATTGTAATATACTCAAAGGATACTCGTGGATTAGTAGAATTCTCTTGTTGCGAAAAACTACACGCAAGTGCACGTGTCGCAAAAGTAGTAAAATGTGTGCAAGCACGAGTGTCGGTCCCACGAGGAATAATTAGGTTAAATATTGAGTATCTAATTATTAGCTCAATTTGAAAAACAATAGGTCACATTGTAACACCCGGGATTTTTTTTATTAGGAAAAATTTGAGAGAGAAAATAAAAGAATAATAAAATAAGTTGTGTTAATTAATTTAAAAGAAAGGTGAATGGTTTTAATGCCAGTGAGTTTAAGCCGGGAGTTAGGTTAATTTAATAACGAAATTCGAAATGGTCGAAAACACGGGAGGGTAAAGCGGTAAATAACGATTAATTAATGTTTAATAAGAATTAAATTACTATTATTATTATTATTATAAAAAAAAATAAAAGAAATAAAACTCAACAGAATAGCCGAAGCTATTCTGTCGAGTGCCCGACGCCGAGAGAAGCAGGGGAGACGGGGGAGGGGCGAGCGACGAAGGCGACGGCCGTTCACCGCCGTGGTTCCGGCCAGACAACGTCGACGGCGTCTAGGGCTGCCATTTCAGCCGTCGCTGCGCACAAACCGGCCGGTAATCTCGGTTTTCCCCTGTTTTTCTTTCTGTTCGAGGCCGTGGATCGCCGAGCTGTTAGAGCTCCGATCACCTGCCGTTTTTGGGTGGTCTTGGCTCGGGATTGCCGGACCTTAGGCTGGCTCTAGTCGCCTGGCCGTGAGGAGCCCAATTTGGGCAAAATTCAGTGAATGCCGATTTAGGGCATTTCGGTTTTGCTGTGTATTCTTGGGGTTTTTGGTTAGATTATGTTAATTGAGGTTAAATATGGTTGATTAGTGTGAAATTGGTTGATAATTGATGAAAAATTAGAAAAGGGGAAATTCCGGGTTAAGGGGCAGTTCGGGTTTTTGGATATTTGACCTAGCTACGGTCATTCGTTTTAAAATTCCTTTTGGCAGGTTAAAATAGGGTATTAGAGGAGTACGTGGCCGCTGGAATCGTTCGATTCCGATATCCGACGCAAAAGTTACGCGCGTTTGAAGTTTCGGGTCGGTTTTTACCGAACCCAAATAGTGGCCCGTTTAGTTAGATTTTAGTTGAGTTAAGTTAAAAATAGTAGTTTGAGAGTAATTGGTAGATGTATGCTTGATTATAATGGTTTGGTGAATATTTATCGTAGGTCGAGCTGTAGATGGACAGGTAATCGGGTACCCTCAGTGAGCCAGGACGCCAGGTAAGTAGAGGATGAGTGTTTGTTGCCTTCGGGCCTACACCATAGAACGGTAGGGTTTGTTTGCTTGATTGCTATGTTTTAAATTCGTGTCATGCATCGTGTGTCATGCATCATTGTTTTCTAATTGACGAAATCACGTGTTTTGCATATTTGAGTGGTGAGGATGACGTAATGAAAGATAAGAAAAGATTTGCAACGTGGTCGTGAGTATGAATTTCTCGACCTATTCGTGCTTGAAGTGCACAATAGGATTGTGCTTGAAGTGCACTCGTGCTTGAAGTGCACGACGAGGATTCTACGATCGATTGGGGGATTCCAATGTACGTAATGAGTCGTGAGTATGAATTCCTCGACCTATTCGTGCTTGAAGTGCACAATAGGGTTGTGCTTGAAGTGCACGACGGGGATTCTACGATCGATTGGAGGAGATTCGGTTGGCCGTCTTGGACTGTGTTGGGACGTGTGCCTCCAGTCTAGCTCCGTGGGTCAAGGCGTGGCCGTCCTGGACTGTGTGGGGGCGTGTGCCTACTTGATTCACCTGGAAGTGAAAGATAAATGCAACCAGAACGAAAAGAAAGCAACTGAGTGTGTAGAAACTGCATGTTAGGGTTGAGTCAAGCATTTAGTGTGTTGTTGTGCATTACTTCCCTACTTGCTAAGCATTAGGCTTATGTTTTGTGTTCTATGGTGTAGGTGACGAGCTCATTACAGGTGAGGTGGATGAGACATCCCAGGACTAGACAGCAGTCGGTGATGCATGCGGTATGCCGGTGCGGGCTATTGTCGGGGCGCCTCGACCATGGTCTTCGGAAAGATGTGGGTGGAACAGTCTTTTTGGGGTCGTGTATAATTTACAATTATTTTGGTGGTTTGTAGAGTGAGTCTTTTGGTTGATGTCGTTTTTAGAGTTAGAGTTATTGCATAGCCATTTGTATTTGGTGTATATAATTATAGTTAAGGGTGATATGTCGCCCTATATTGTGGACTTTCTTCGTTTAGGGATGTTAGTATTTTAGCTTCCTCTTTACTGTTAATTGGAGGTTTGATATTCTGGATTGGTTGGGGTTTATTTGTTTGCAGGTACTTAGCATTTTGGAGGCGCCATTTTCAGGCGTTACTTTGCCGAAATTTTCGGGAAAGATGCCGTGGTGCTTAAAGGTTAGAAGTAAGGGAATTAGTGAGTCTAGGTAGCTAGGTATAATATAAGAAGAGCTTCGAGGGACTTAGAAAATTTAGCTGTGTCAGTTTAGTTTTATGATTTTGGGGTTTGTGACAATTACTTTAAATGATGTTTTAACGTGTTATGGGTTAGCAAAGTAGCGCTCCGAGCCAGGGTGGGTTCGGGGGCGTTACATGTGATGATTTTAGATTTTTAACTAAAATAATTCAAATAAAATAAATCAAACAATTTAAATAACAGATTCGAAATTAAAAAGTTAAGATTATGTGAGGAGAATAATTCCAGGGTTTCAATTTCACTTAGTTAATTTTATTTAGTAATCCTAATTCAAGTAATTAATTTCTATTCCTTCGTGTTGATGGTTATTTCACTATGTTGTTTATTAAACTCTCTCGAGTATTAATAACTTACTCAATTGATGTGTTATTACCTCTTGGTCTCTAACCCTACAATCAATTGAATACATTAAGAGCAATAAATTGAATTATCACTTAAACGCCCTAACTATCTCTAGTCTAGGGTTCTTTTTAAGGCAAGATATTCAATGCACGGTTAAATTCTCCGCTCTCGCATCCCGAATTAACCCTAAAATTCTTAGTTTTGGTGATCAAGTAAACCTAAGCATTAAGTTCAGAATAGATTACTCAACAGAGAAAAGAAATAGAAAATTAAAAACTGGAATTAAGAAAAATAAATATTCATAACAAAGTTACGTCGAAACCCTAGAACAGAAAAACTTAGTTCATGATCAAATTAAAGAAAACTACAGAGAAAATAAAATAGTTTATGCTAGAAGAAAAGAGGAGAAGAAAAACTAGAAATTTATGCCGAGTTCCTTCGTTCGTTTTCACTTGCTTCGATCCGGCCTCTGATGTCTTCGTAGAGATGTTAAACGAGCGAGTCGAGCCGAACCGAGCCGAGACGGACCCAGTTCATCGAGCCTACCGAGCCAAACGAGCCGAGCCTAACGAGCTTGCCGAGCTTAACGAGCCGAGCCTAACGAGCTGACCCTAAAAATTTTCAACTCTAGCCGGCTCGCGAGCCACGAGCCTAACGAGCCGAGCCGGCCCAACGAGCGTAACGAGCCGAGCTTAACGAGCCAAACTTACATAAATAAAATTATTTTATATAAATATATTATATATTTCATTAATCTTTTATTTATTAAAATTATAATAAATATTTATTATATTAATGATGAAATATAATAAATACTTAGTCGTGTAAAATGTAAATAATGAAAATCTTTAATTAATACAAAAATGACATTTAATTATAAAAAATAGAAGAAAACAAATATATACAAAATAGGGTAAAGTGAAATTTGTAATTTATGGTGAATATAATTTTTTTAAGAAACTTACAACGGCACAAGACTTGGTTGGCTCCACTCTTCTTACCTCTTTAAGGTCTTAGAAAATATGAGGAATAAGAGTCACCGAGCAACCACGGACTTGGCAACAATTGGAGTCTCAATCTCCACCCAAATTGAAAATCAATTTGAGAACTAACATTTGATTAAAGAAGAATTGTAAAAAATCGATCAAGCATTCAAAGTTTGAGATGAAAAGAGTCACTTATTCTCATTCAAAATATGATGTCTCATAAATAACAAATTGTGAATATACAATATTTCTACCACTACTACTTGAGCTAACATGTGAAGAAACGCGTGAATGACTAACATTAAAATATTTAGATTTATAAGAAAAATATAAACTAGTAATTTTATGTATTATTTGATCCATAGAAAATAAAGAAGAAGTTTGTAAATGATTAAAATTTTTATTAACAATGAGATATACTCCTGCATAACAAAAAATTAGAAGAATATCAAGTCAATATTTTTTAAATTTTGTTTTTATTTTATTAAATATATCTCTAAATTTATCTATATGTTGATATTGTGCAAAATTAATCGTTAAATTTATAAAAATTGGAACAACAAGATGATAAGTGAGATAATAAATTTCTGAACATTCATTTATAGTATCATAAAATAGTTTTAAAAAATCAAGAAATATATTATCTACATTGCAACTAGATTTATCAATATTAATACTTTGTGTTTTGAGTTTTCTCACTAATAAAAACACAAATAATTTACCAATATAGCCTAGCATTTTTCAACATCAAATAAGTAGAATTTCACCTATTATCTACATCGGTAATTTAGACGTCACTAACTTGACTGTTCGTAAAAATACTTTGAAAATACTATAAATTTTAAAAAGAACTCAAAATGTGTAAACTTTTCTTTTTAAAAATTAATAGAAAACTTATTAAAATTTAATTAAAACTCTTAATAAAATTTAATTAAAATTTTTAACAAAAAATTTTAATAAAATTTTACTGTTCACGTGAACAGTAATTTTTACTGTTCACGTGAACAGTACTACTGTTCATGTGAACAGTACTGCACTGTTCACATGAACAGTGCGGGGCGATTGTTAGCCCCTGTGGGGCGAGTAATCGCCCCAAGCACTACATACTTGAATAAAATGATTTTTTTAAGTGTCGACCTAACATTAGAGGTGTCGACACTAACTTTAAACTATCTTTGACCGAGTAAGAGCCGATCAATCGCTCATAAATAGCCAATCAATAGGCCATGTCTCTGTGTTATTGTATTTGTTAATTGTTATTGTAATATATTAATATTGTATCGCAATGTTACAATTGCAATTTGCAATTTTGCAGGATAGCCAATGGCTGTGAATTGTGATTCACATTTCTTTTCAGTTTTCTTCCCCGAAATTTTAACATACGTCATACGACCAGAGGCAGAGCCGATCAATGATCAATCAGCATTTAGTTTCGATTTATCGCATTCGTGTCTTCTGTCGAGCGTCGGAGAGTCGCCGGAGAGTGCCCCGACCTGGGCATCAAATTGGGATTGAGTGATTGACCGAGATATCGAAGACTAAGAGTGAGAGATTATCGATGGTCAGGCGTCGCCGCGTCGGAAAGGGTTCAGCGCTCTCCGTAGGACCCGAGCTTGGCTTCTGTTGACGAGCCAGCTCGCGAGCAGGCTCGTCGAGCCCGGTCATTCATGGGCTCGCGAGCTGGGATGTCTAAGCTCGGCTCGACTCGCCTGTGTGACTCGAGCCAAACTCGCTCGTTACTGTAGCGAGCCGAGCCAAGCTCGGCCCGCTACAGTAACGAGTCGAGCGAGCGAGCTGGCGAGCAGCTCGCTCGTTTAACATCTCTATGTCTTCGTAGGGTTTTTATCTTCGTTCCGCTATCTATCCTTTTTTCTTGCTTCCTTGTCAGACTTTTATCTTTGCTCGAATTAGGGTCGCAATCCATCAATCAACGGCCGAGATCGACCCGATCAAAAAATTAAAAAATTAAATTTTAATAATTCCTGCATTCCCAATCGATCGCGGTATGACCACGATCGATCGCGATCACGCTGACACTCAGGAACGAAGCTTTCGCTGATCACGATCGGTCGTGGTCAGCGCCCGATCAATCGGGCCTTCTCTGTAATCTTTGGATTGAATTTTTCTCGAATCACGATCGATCGTGGTGCAACGCCCGATCGATCGGGCCGTCTCTGGATTCTTTGAACGAAACTTCCCGAATCACGATCGGTCGTGGTGCAACGCCCGACCGATCGGGCCGCTTCTAGAGTTTGTCTTCATTTATTTTGTACATCACGATCGATTGTGGTATGATCACGATCGATCGTGATCGTCTCTTTCTCCTCTACCTCCTTTGTTTTCTATTTCGAGCCGAATCCACCATTACCTGTTAAAATTCAACTCATCTGCACAATCTCACTAACAACATCAAATAAATTCAAACGCTCAAGGAAAAACTAATCGAAACAAGAATGAAAAGCACGAATAAGTGTGCAAAATACACACTTATCATCTCTGCTATTTTTGCCTTCTTTTATAAAATTTGGACTTTTAATATGGAAAACTGGTTTAGATATGGGATTTTGATAAAACCACTTCGGATCCGTATTATAGGGGTGAGTCAATTTTAAACGAGTTTTTCTTGTTAATTCTTTAAAACTTGGATTATTGTGGAAAATTAAATTTAGAATTCAAAAACTTAAAAATTTGATGGTTAATAAACGAGTAAAATGAATGAAAAATATGTATAAATGGTCTAGCTTGGGTTGAATGCTAAATGGTATTGAGAAATTTGAGAAGATATGATCTTTTAAGAAAACCAAAACTCGACAAGAGGCGTTGTTGAAGTTGAAACATAGTGAACGACCTCGACATTAAAGAACATCGGGTCATGATATTGGAGCTATTCTAGAATTTTTAGTTATGTGATATGTGTCGCGCTGCAAAGCCGTGATGACTCTAGGGCGCTAAAATGGACACATGTCATAGCAGCTCAGTGCTTGGCGATGGGGTGCCCAATGTTTGGAAGCAGCAATGCTAGTCATGTCAGGTGCCACGACACCTTTGTTTAGAGGTCGCGAATCTAGGCCAATTTTTTAGGTCTTTGCCCATGCATTTCTAAGTTGGTTTCTATTCTTGAATAGGATTCAATACACATTTTGAAAGTTTATAAAGTTTACTTATGTGAATATAGTTATAGGCATTAAAAATAGAAGTGTTGAGAGATTTCTAGTTTTCAACAATGTCGAATTGTAAACAAAAGTTGAAATATGAGTTTTATTTATTATCAGTCGTGCATTTCATGATTTTTTAAAAAATTTATTTTGAGTTATATCTTAAATACATATAATATGAAATGTTACAGTAAGTCAGTTTTGATTATATATATACATTGTCCTATAAATTTATTTTTGCACATGCATTTATTTGTACTTACTGATCAGGTCTACTAGTTTTGCTTAGGATTGTAGTTTATTGTTTTCACATTTCACGAGCACGTTACGGGGAAGCTTACAATATTGTTACATATTTATGAAAATCTCTATACCTAATCATGGTTTGTTATTATACGTCATGATTATCTAAAGATCATTTTTTTTCCCTCTTACATGTATGGCATCGATGCTAGGGGTTGTGTGACTCTGTTTTCTCTAATGATTTTACAGTTTGACAATAGTGACATCACTTTTTTGCCAAAATATAGTTTATTGTTTTCACTTAGTCTCGTTGATGGCCATTGATCTTTATTTCTGACGTTGATTTTACTATTGCATGTACAACTTATTTTTCAAAATATTGGATACAATATTTGAAATTCTTATTTGAGTGTAATCAGCTCACTCCAGATGATTACCTATTTTTCAAGTCAAAGATGGAGGGCAGTGAGAATTTAAGCTGGAGTGATTTGGATCTCTTATTATAGTTTCATTTCTTTAGTGATTTATTATGGTGAGACATCATGTATTTTTATTTCAATTTTCTTTTTATTAGAGATTATTTTGTATTGCTCATATCATGGTAGACTTTATTGTTATTGAAGAGACATTTAACTTATCCAAGTTCAGACGGTCATATCGTCTCAAAAGTTCTATTGGTTTTTGTTTGTGTTTCGACCCCTTTTTTGGGTTGTGAAAGCTTTGGGCGAGCTTTGTCCTAGTGTCTTTGTCTTGTGTGTTTATAGATAACATTATTCATATATTCTTGATAATTGAATAGTGATAGAAGATAACAGAAACACCGATAAATATATCTTCTAAGCTGCAATAATATTCTTAAGGGAAATTATCAATTATGGGCATGAAGTATGCGTGTTCTTCGTTTCAAACCACGAAGTAAATGTTTCAACAATTTAAACCATAAACTTTCAAAAATGTGACAAATCCGACAACGCCGGATGGACGGACGTGGATTGCCTCCGTCCTGACGTAATATTGGCCGCCAACAGGACGGACGGACTAAAATAGCGTCCGTCCGCCTTTTTCGTTCAATAAGAAGCTGCCACGTAGTCCATTCGGACTCTATATTTCACCGTCCGTCCGGTCTAACTTACGAATTTACCGAACGACGGTAAAATATAGCGTCCGTCCGGACAATCGTTTGAAAACCAGTCAAAAAGTGAAATTTGGACTTTTCATCAGAGACAAAAAAGGTGACGGAAGGCGACGAAATTGGACTTTTCTCTCGACTTTTGCAAATTTTTTGTACATTTACGACCAAAAAGAGTTTCTGGTAATTGTTTTATCAATTCTGATTCATTAACTTCAAGTTTTAACATAAATAATGCGATAATCCCAAGCCCTAATTTGAAATTGGGAAGAAGGCAGCCAATCGGACGGACGCAATATACAGAGTCCGTCCGATTAGCTAACCAGACGAACGCTCAAAAATGCGTCCGTCCAGCCGAAGGCTAAATTGGCTAAAAAATAAATTTTTTTCTTTTTCAATTTTTCTAGTCGTTTATTAGTATATGTGAAATTATCTTATTGTCAAAATTATTTTGTATTCAATTCATAGGATATTGTTTAACTTGAATAACATTTTGATTTTTGTATAGATAATTGTCGTAAATGGTTGGGAGATTGGATGATGTAAATGAGCCTGCGCACTGGTATATAGAGGAGGACGCTCCCATATACGGTGATATTCAACCATTTGATCACTTAGAGGGTGATGGAGAAATACAAGTGTGTTCAATGTCGCAAACTTTAGACGATGAGCTACGAAAACCATTCAATTCTGAGGATGACGAGGTGCAAAGCAGACAAACAAGGGCTGCAGATTTTGGTGATTTTGCTTTGAGTAGACAAAATATATCTTTGCAGGCCATTAGAAATAAAATACGAGACTATTCTTTGAAAAAAGGATATGATATCAAGATCGTTAAAAGTGAGAAGAACAGACTGACGACAAAATGTGAAGGAGTAAATTGTCAATGGCATCTGCATGCTTCGGCCATGCAAAATGAGGCGACCTTCCAAATAAAGTCATACTGTAACGATCACAATTGTGTAAGGGTATTAGATAATCGACACGCTACGGCAAAATGGTTGGCAAAAACTTATTCAGATAGGTTCAAAAGTCAACCTGACTGGCCCATTCATGATATTATCTAGACAGTGAGGCGGGAACATAAAGTTAACATTAAGTCAAGTCTTGCGAGAAGAGGAAGAACCCAAGCAAAAGAAGTTAATTACGGGAGAAACGAAGAACAACTGAAGATACTTCGTTCTTACGGAGCTGAAATATTAAGATCAAATTCAGGTAGCACAGTGGTAATAGATGGTGACCTGGTGGTTGAGGATAGAAAGGAGAAGATGATAGTTAAAAGAATGTACATGTGTATGGCTACTTGTAAAGCAGGTTTGTTGGATATAGGCAAACCTCTTATATGTTTAGATGGATGTCATCTGAAGGGAGCCTGCCCCGGCCAATTACTCACGGCCGTGAGTATTGATGGCAACAATGGCATATATCCCATTGCTATTGCCAACGTGGAGTTAGAATCCCAAGTCTCTTGGATGTAGTTTTTGGAGATATTGCGAAACGACTTAGGCATTGACGAAGGCCGAGGATGGACATTTGTGTCGGATCGACAGAAGGTATATATTGTTATTACTATTATTATTTGGATTGGCAGAAGTTATTGTTTTAATCTGAGCCTGTTTTTCTTTAAAATTGCAGGGATTGTTGAATGCTGTAGACGAGATATTTGGTTTAGCCGAACACCGTTTCTGCCAAAGGCATATGCATGCAAACTACAAAGGACAATTTCAGGGCCTAGCGTATAAAGATGTGATGTGGAATGCAGCAAGGGCAACCACAAGAGAATATTTTGAGATAGCAATAAGGAAAGTCTATGAGCTCAATAAGGATGCCCATGCATGTCGTCGATGAACACCACCTAGATTTTGGGCCAG
Source organism: Begonia masoniana (assembly GCA_022432975.1). NCBI lineage: Eukaryota > Viridiplantae > Streptophyta > Magnoliopsida > Cucurbitales > Begoniaceae > Begonia > Begonia masoniana. Next base: position 27,949,992 of record CM039511.1, read on the forward strand.
TCACGCATTTTCGACCATTCCCAAGTGTGACTTGGGCTTGAATAATTTATGCGAGTCTTTCAATTCAGTTCTTTTGCCGGTCCGGAACATGCCAATTTTGACGATGCTCCAGATGATTCGAAAGACCACGATGACACGCATTGTCAAAAAACATGAGGAGATGCTCAAGGTAGATGATGTTCTGTGTCCTAAGATTAGGAATAAGCTAGAGAGGCTGAAAGAGCCAACTTACAATTAGAGTGCTGAGTTAGCGGGAAATGCATTGTTTCAGGTTTGTTCAACTTGTTCATACTGATATATCCTTCTTAGTTTGTTCTATTTGTTCATACTGAATTTGTTTATGCACTGTTTCAGGTTAGCAACGGCAACGAACAATATGTCATTGACCATAATGTAGGCGAGTGCGCATGTCGGGGGTGGGAGCTTTCTTGAATCCCTTGTGTTCATGTCGTTGCATGCATTAATTTGATGAGAAAGCCGATAGAAGATTATGTTCATATATATTATCATAGGGACACATATTTGGAGATGTATTCGAACTTCATTCGTCCCATTAATGGGCAACAAATGTGGCCAGAACCAGATAATAGGACCCCAATCATTCGGGGTCAGAGAAGACCCCAACCTGGTGGCCAAAAAAGAAAAGAATTCGCGATGTCGATGAGCCTTCTACCGCTTCGCGTGGTCCACGTGTTTTGACTTCTAAGAAGAAGTCTACGATGTCGTGTCGTAAATGTGGACGTCAGGGGCATAACAGTCACACATGTTCTAAAAGGGGATCCACTTCACGAGCTTCTGCTTCACGTGACACATTTATGGGTTTCCGAATAGCTCGCGGGACGCAGGTACATTTTCAATATTATTCTCATAAACAAAATTTTGCTATTATATTCTAATATAACTCTCAATACGTGTAGGAATCTACTACAGGCAATTAGGAAAGTGGCCATGAAAGAGAATGATGGAAGACGATGACATAAAGATGGTGGAAAGTGGATCATCTTTATTTTATGCATATTTGATGTATCTTATATTTTATACAGCAAATTGTATTTTATAATTCAAGTGAGAAAAAAATTAGAAATTTGGGCAGAGTTTCCTTTATTTTTAGACTCCCCCACAGCTAGTATCATCCTGCATATTTGAATATCCAAACAGTTCTAGTAATTTGGCTCAAACATTAATTGCATCCAACAAAAATAAATGTAACTAATGTACATCAAATTAATGAATCTAACTAATGTACATCAACAAAATGCATCAAAATAAATCCTTGTGCATCGCCCTCTATCGTCCCCTATCGTCCCCTCTCTGCACGTAATAAAAGAAAGTTAGATTATAATGGGTTGAAATGTAACTAATAATGAGAAAAATGGGTTCAAATATACGTAAGCTTCGGCAGCGTTGTCATCTCCAATCCCCAGCAGCACACCCTCGTCATCTCCACCTCCACTGTAGCACCCGGTTTCAATAAATCAAAATAAGTTATTAAACGGTGGTATATAATTTTTATGGTTAAAATTTAGTGAAATGTTGATTAGGTTGTAAATGACTAGGCAGGGGCAAGATGGTAATTGCGAATTTATATTGTGGATAAGGTATTTAAGGAAAGGTTTAGTGAGGTTTAGCCGCCACTGTTTTATTACTCTTACCTCTCAGCTCAAGCAGACTACCTCTGGGCGATTTCCCCTCCGGTTTTCCCCAACCAAGGTGAGTTTTGAATCAACTACTTGCCGTTCTAGTGCTAGGGTAGCTGAAGGATTGCAATGTATGTATCTTTGGTAAGCTGCGGGTGAGAGCTTTGGGTTTTGGGGTTTAGTGATGTATCGGGAATGCTTAATCAGTAGAGCCCCAAACTGGCTTCCTTAGACTTCAGTAGTTAGATAAAGTTTAGTGGAGATCTAATCCATAATCTGTCAATGGTTTTAGGTGAGCAGATTTTTGGAGTAGCATATAGCCGAGCGATTTCCAGGAGCCAGGTAAGTAAAGTAATGTGTGAGCCTTCGGGCCTACATCACAAAACAGTAGGTTTATGCATGTTTGAGTGTTTCTTTTCTTTATGTCATGCATTAAGTTTTTGAAGAATTACGAAAATGAATTTATGTGCAAGGTTATGATGAGTATGAATTGAATGAAACAGAGTAGCTGTTAAGGGAAGTAATCCGCCCCTTAACTGAGTAGAGGATTTATTACATTGGGAGAACCGATCCCACTCCCAAGGGAATTAAGGGATCTGTATTAGCTGTTAAGGGAAGTAATCCACCCCTTAACTGAGTAGAGGATTTATTACATTGGGAGAACCGATCCCACTCCCAAGGGAACTTAGGGATCAGACCAGTTTATGAACGATGCACAACAGAGTTGAGAAAAATTAGAAACTGCATGATCAGGGTTTATGTTTCAGCATACATTTCATTAATGCTTTACTTGCTTAGCATTAGGCTAATAGATGAGTTTTGTGATGTAGGTGTTGAGGATACAGCAGGTGATTTCCCTGAGAGCATAACCGAGTAGATGAGGTTGGTGGAGCACGGCTGTGCAACGATCAGGCATCTGATGGGGCGGTTTGACTGGTGTCATTGACTAACAAAGATTAATTGACAGTATTTCAAATTTATTATACTGAGCTTTCATGACAGTAGAAATTTTAATGTTTTGGAGTTCGCTTTTGAGTTTCTTTTCTGATAACGATATTCTGTTGGGATTTCAAGATAGTACTTATGAGTTTCTAGTGACACAAAGGTTTGGATTGTCTT